>JBAMCJ010003388.1:0-86982 GCA_037075205.1 Drosophila prostipennis | reverse complement strand
TTAATCTAAACCAATATAAGTCTTCGAATAAAAAATGGGTCAGTGGTAAATTCCTACCAGAGCGGATTGACATAAAAATCTAGAAAAATCAACATAATTCTGAAATAATTAGGAGACGTGTGTGAGGTACAAATTAAAACAATAAACGACCCCAAAGTGCCCCAAAATTCGATTCGTTTTTTTTTAATTCTTTCTTTTGCCATTTCTCTGTTATAAATGTTGTTAAAATGGTTTAAAAAAATTATGATCATAATCTTATGGCATAGCCGCAACTAACTGCATTTAAATTTTTTGTAATTCACCCTCCTTAACCAAGTCCCCAATATTTTCCAATTTTGTTATGCGTCACGTCACGGCCTCCACATATGTATGTATGTATGTATGTTCTGCTGGCGCACTTTGCATTAAGTCGTAAATGTGTGTATGTAGCATTTTAAGTGTGACCGCGCAGGGGAAAAAATGAAAATACCAGTCACAAAAAATTTAAAATGCGCGGTTAAAAAATCGATTATATCGAAAATCTTTTCTTTTGTTTTCAAATGTTGAGTTATCTATTTGTAAAACACAAAAATAAAGAATGATTCGCTCTGCTATGTACACACACACGCACGAAATATGTATATCCAAAAAATCAAGATAATACTGATATCCTTTTGCTAATAGAATATTTATAGTCTAGTCACCCTATGTGGGGTAACCTATCGAGTGAGCCAGTAACCCGATTACTCCAAAAAAGTGTTTCCACTGGGTTAACTCCAAATATCGGGTAATGACAGCTAGTGTTTGTTGTTTTTGTTGTTTATTTTACTAGGGATGGACCTTCAACGATAGAACACACACGCACGAAATATGTATATCCAAAAAATCAAGATAATACTGATATCCTTTTGCTAAAAGAATATTTAATTTACATTTCCACAACAGATTTAAGACATTTTGTAACCGATTTTTGTGATTTAAAAGTCAAATCGCATTGATAATATTAAAAGAACATTAAATATTCAAACCAATTGATTCTCACGCTCTTTATTACACGTGCCTCATATTGTTTAAACAAATGCAAATGTATTTCTCTGTTATAAATGTTGTTAAAATGGTTTAAAAAAATTATGATCATAATCTTATGGCATAGCCGCAACTAACTGCATTTAAATTTTTTGGAAATTCAGCCTCCTTAACCAAGTCCCCAATATTTTCCAATTTTGTTATGCGGCCTCGGGTCACGGCCTCCACATATGTATGTATGTATGTTCTGCTGGCGCACTTTGCATTAAGTCGTAAATGTGTGTATGTAGCATTTTAAGTGTGACCGCGCAGGGGAAAATATGAAAATACCAGTCTCAAAAAATTTAAAATGCGCGGTTAAAAAATCGATTAAATGTTGAGTTATCTACAAACTTTGGATTTGTAAAAAACAAAAATAAAGAATGATTCGCTCTGCTATGTACACACACACGCACGAAATATGTATATACAAAAAATCAAGATAATACTGATATCCTTTTGCTAAAAGAATATTTAATTTACATTTCCATTCAAATCGCATTGATAATATTAAAAGAACATTAAATATTCAAACCAATTGATTCTCACGCTCTTTATTACACGTGCCTCATATTGTTTAAACAAATGCAAATGTTTAAACAATTTGATTCACGGCGTCCCCCACCTGTCTTTATTAATATAAAGCTAAAGGTATGGGAATATATGTAGCTATTCTACATACATACATACATATTTTCAATCTTAATTTCCGCGGGCGAAGCTGCGGCCCACCTTGCTAGTTATTAATATAAAGCTAAAGGTATGGGAATATATGTAGCTATTCTACATACATACATACATATTTTCAATCTTAATTTCCGCGGGCGAAGCTACGGCCCACATTGCTAGTTTATATATATAGGCCACAAAAAAAATATATATGTAAATAATTATATATATTTAATAAATTATATATCCAGCCACAACTTTAACTAAATTGAATTAATATTATAAAAAACAAGAGAGAACGCTATAGTCGGGTTGGTGTCCCGACTATCTAATACCCGTCACTCGGCTAAAGGGAGTGCGAGGGAGATGGATATATAAACTTTGATGAGCCATAACTTTTTAACGAATGGTCCGATTTAAAAAATTTCTTCTACATTTCGATAGGTATTGATAAGCACAACAAACTGCACTTTTACTTTTCCGAAATATTTAAATTTTTAAAATCGTGTATCAGCTATTGTGGGCGATAGAGGGGGCGTGGCACCTTCTTGAAATAAACTTGCGCTGCGTAGGAACTCCAAGAATCTTCATGCCAAATACCAATCCTCTAGCTTTTATAGTTCCTGAGATCTCAGCGTTCATACGGACGGACAGACGGACAGACAGACATGGCTAGATCGACTCGGCTAGTGATCCTGATCAAGAATATATATACTTTATGGGGTCGGAAACGCTTCCTTCTAGCTGTTACATACTTTTGCACGAAAACAATATAACCTTTTACTCTACGAGTAACGGGTATAATAAAATATATATATAATTCCAATTAGATCGGTGATGAAATAAATAAATTTCGAAACAAAACAACGAGAGTTAATAATAATTTTGTCTAAAATTATTAAATTTGTTCGAAAAATGTTGTCAGTTATTATTCACAACAAAAGCGACGAAAATATTTAATTGAATATCAAGCCACGTAGTATCAAATTAGTAGTGGTTGCAAATGACGGCAAATCAGTATACCCGACCGAATGCAGGGTAGCGCGTCACCTAACGGTCAGCTAATCGTCAGCGCGCCAAACCAAAAATCCTACAACAATAACAACGTTGCTAGCGGCGGACAAGCGAAAGCGAAAACGAAAAAATTCACCGCTGCAGCTGCTTGTATATGAGGGCTTATGTATTGGTTATGTATAGCGGCTGGGATGAATTTTCCCAACTATTAACTTTTCGAGTTTTAACACAATGTAGTGGGGGGCGACAGTGATTGCAATAATGTTCGTAAGAAAACACAAATTAAATGTTGCATCCAAGGGCGGTTCAAAGGGGTTATGTAATGTGTATGTGTATATAAAGGGTGTTTTTTTTAGAGGTATAGAACTTTAAGTTGGCATCACTGTTCAAGATGGCGACCGATTTAACAGCTGTCAAGTGATTTATTCTCAGTTTGGTTTGGCAATTCATCATGAATAGACTCACGCCTGAACAACGCTTGCAAATAGTGCAATTTTATTTCGAAAGTAATGGTTCAGTGCGGAATACGTATCGCGCACTACGTCCATTTTATCGTCGACAAAATCGTCCATCAGAGCAGTTAATTCAATTAACCATGGTACGTTTTCGCACCACGTTTACTCTTATTGATAACTCGCATCCCCAGAGACGCCGTACGGTGCGTACAGAAGAAGCTATTGCTACTGTAGAGCGTAGCATTGAGGAAGACCCGAATGAGTCCATCCGCCATCGAGCACAGGAATTGGATCTGTGTCCATTCCTGAATTGAACAGCCATGATGTCCAGGAGCTCTGGTTCCAACAAGACGGCGCAACATGTCACACAGCTCGTGCCACAATAGATTTATTGTAAGACACGTTTGGTGACCGCCTAATTTCACGTTTTGGACCTGTAAATTTGCCTCCAAGATCTTGTGATTTAACACCGCTAGACTACTTTTTGTGGGGCTATGTAAAGTCATTGGTCTATGCGGATAAGCCACAAACGCTTGACCATTTGGAAAACAACATTCGTCGTGTTATTGCCGATATACGGCCGCAAATGTTGGGAAAAGTCTTCGAAAATTGGACGTCCAGATTGGACTGCATCCGAGCCAGCCGTGGCGGTCATATGCCAGAAACCATATATAAAATGTAATGCCACAAGATTATCTTTCGAATAAAAAACAATTCAAGTCAATCGAATAATCCATCGTTGTTTTATTGCAACTTAAAGTTCTATACCTCTAAAAAAAACACCCGTTATAATGAACGTTAATATAAATTTTATTTATTTTTTCTGTATACATACATAAGAAATTAAAAATTTTTTTTTTAGAAATTTTATTTTGAAAGAAGAGGTTTTAGAGGAATTAATGCAAAAGGCATGAAGTCAATCGGATTCATATAACCGGAGATACCGATTTTCAATGAGAGGGTACTTTTTCAAATTTGACAATTTTTGGCAAACTTAAAAAAATGTTAACTAAAAAAATAATTTTTTTTCGGTCAAATCCTGATACACGTGTTTACTTATTTTCCGAATAGTACGTGTAAAAAAAGTTTCAGGCAAATCAAAAATGTGAAATTTTTTTTTTGGCCAAACCTGTTTGGTTTGTAAAAGAACGGCACATGTGTGTGTAAACTTGCAGTTTTTCTTTTTATTATCTACTATATAAATGTACGTCTGTGCCAAGAATTGAAAGCGAGGTGCAATTTTTCAGCACAAGACAAGAAAGAAATAAATTGTTTTGCTAACAAACTCTAGCTTTCAATTTTTTGCACAAATACCTCGGGTTCTGCTTTGGGGTCTTTTAGTCCAGCTGTCACTTTTCTTTTGCACATTGAGCAATCACAGGGCATCCCTTGGCAGTACTGCGTCGGATTAAGAGGGTATTTCGCGACCGGCACGATAGTTGAGAAAAGCCGCCGGCAACAATTCACAAGATTTTGTGTATTTTTATGCAATTTTATATGCAAATAAATTTTCACTTGCACTTGCACTTTGGTTTTAACTTTGTGTCACTGTCACTGCTGTTGCCTTCAATGAATAATTTAAAGTCCTCTCGGGAGCTCCATGAAAATTTAGAATAGTTTTTCCAAATAAACGAAAACCGAAAACATTGTGGCAATAAATTTTAATTTTAATTTAATTTGGTCGATATAACTCAATTTCAACGATTTAACGACTATATTTTTACAAAGTTCTTAGAGCCTAGCTTAACGACAGTTGACGAAGACGGGGCGAATTCGCAGAGAGCGAGACAGAACTTTATTGTGCACCCGCCTTCGGCCTTCGTGAGGTGAGTCTCTTCTGCAGAGTCAGCTCCCGAAAGGACATCATCGACGTACATGCAACCACGTATAACTTTACTCGCCCTCGGATGGGTTAGTTGCACGTCGGTCGCCAGCTGTTGCAGTAGCCGAAGTGCCAGGAATGGTGCACAATTGACCCCAAACGTAACAGTTTTTAACTCGAAATCTCGAATGCATCCTTTTCTGTTGCGGAATAAGATACGTTGGAACGCTGTCTGCTTCGGATCTACCAAGATCTGCCGGTACATTTTCTCGATATCAGCACTATACACAAATCGAAAATATCGCCACTTCAGGATCTGGATGGTTAGATCGGACTGTAGGACCGGGCCAGCATGAAGGATATCATTTAAGCTGACCCCATTGTCTGAAGGGCTGGAGGCGTTGAATACAAATCGAAGTTTGGTGGTCGTACTCTCTGGTTTGAACACTGCGTGGTGTGGCAGGTAGTAACACGCTGAATCGTGGGTAGGAAGGACTTCTCTCATGTGGTTAAGGTCGAGATATTCTTGAATAACTGAGTCGTACTTGGATTTAAGCGTACTGTCCCTTTTTAGCCGCTGCTCGTTTCTTAAGAATTGAGCCAGCGCCAGGGATCTGGAATATCCTAGAGAGCATTTAATGTTCTCAGGATCTCGAAACGGAAGACTTATGACATACTTGCCGGTATCGTCTTTTGTGGTGGTCCGAAGGAAATTGTCCTCACAGATCACGACGGATTCTTTTGCCACCTTTACTGGCAGATCCTCCACCTCCCAGAATTTGGTGAGGAGTTTATCAAGGGAGGTTTCATACGTGTGCAACTTGCGTGGGAAAGGATGATATTTGATCTTGCCTCGGAGCGTGTATTGGTCCTGTTAGAATCCAGCCGAAAATGGTCTCTTGACCGAGAAGCGAGCCACAGATGTTCGCTCGGGCACCGCTTAGTAGAATGGATGGAAGTATATCGGCCCCGATTGTGCGCTCTCATAAAACATTGGATCCGCTAGTGGAAGTTCGGGAAGATCTCGCAGGAAATGTTGCGGAACCGGACATGAAGGAAGATTTCCTGCTATTTGCGGAAGAACGTAGGCTGTCGTGTTTAATAGTCACACTATGTGGGGTAACCTATCGAGTGAGCCAGTTACCCGATTACTCCAAAAAAGTGTTTCCACTGGGTTAACTCCAAATACCGGGTAATGACAGCTAGTGTTTGTTGATTTTGTTGTTTATTTTACTAGGCATGGAGCTTCAACGATAGGAAATCAATACAAAATAGACCGAAAAATACAAAAAAAATACTCAGAAATACCAAAGACCCTAAAAGTACCTCACTTTTGCCCACATCTAGTTGCCTATACACAAAAAACAGAGTTATGTCAATAACCCCATAACTCCACCCTAGTGTAAATAGGCTATAACTGTAAGCTAGGCCGTGTCGGAGAACGGATCGTGAACTGACAGAGCTTTTTGGTCTCAGCGGAGACCGTCTGATTAAGCCCTGAGACCTGTGCCTGGATAACCTGGAACGGCAATTTAATTAAGTTAAAAAGACGCTCAGTAATGAAGGTCGCCTGAGATCCGGAGTCTATTAGGGCTCGCGCTTGGAAATTGGAACCCAGGTGGCATATATTAATGATGGCGGTGCCTAGGAGGACTGACCTAACAAGTGGCCCTTACGACACCAAGCAAAGCTTGTTACGCGCGGAGCCCTAAACCGTTTTGGGCAAGTAAGCGGAATCGCGGACATGGAAAAATACGATATAACAATAGACAGTTTAAAATACATGCTCACAAAGAGTTTACAAATTATTTGAAGACAGAAAATACATCAGTTTATTATAATTAGTAGCATTAGGGGTATCAAACAGTAAGACGTGAATTATAGTCATCACACAGAACACGAAAAGGATCATGCAGGGCATAATTAGATCTACATATTGGCAGGGACAACGGACGACAACGGAGAACTGTTCTACAGGGTACATTCCAGTTAAGCGAACTAAGAAGAAAAGGGGAGTCGACATCACCATTAATAAGTTTGTGTAAGAACATAACTCCATGACACTTTCTACGATGGTATAGGGTTGGTAAGTCGAGCAGGCGCAACCTCGCAAGATAAGAGGGCAATCGACTACCTGTTTCCCAGTTTAATCCTCTCAAAGCAAATAGAAGGAATTGTTTTTGGACAGACTCTAGCATTTGCTAACAGCTAATTTGAGGAGACCATATACATGAGCAATATTCTATAGACTTACGAACAAGAGAAACATACAAAAGCTTTGTTGACCAACGTTTCATAAATGCAAGAAGACTTCTGGCTTTGTTAAAAATAGTAGATATATGGTCTTTAAAACTAAGTTTATGATCAAATAAAACGCCAAGATCCTGAACTGAAAAAATACGTTCAAGTGCGTTATTTCCAATAGAATAAGAATACAGAGATGGATTACAACGATAAAAGGTCATAAAGTTACATTTAGAATAGTTTAAATTTAACATGTTAATCATGCACCACGTATACAAACAATCCAGATCTAATTGAAGGTCATTATATGAGTTAGGTAAACACATGGACAAACATAGCTTGACATCATCTGCATACATTAATACTGTAGATGATTTAATAACATTAGGTAGATCGTTAATCATTAAGCCAAAGAGTAAAGGACCCAGGTGGCTACCCTGTGGCACTCGAGAAGTAACGTTAATTATTTTGGAAATTATATTGTTAAAACAGACCATTTGAGTTCTATTAGAAAGGTAGGAAAGTATCCATTTAAGTAAATTTGGAGGAAAACCTAAAAGAGATAGTTTATAAATAAGAAGCCTGTGGTTCACTGAATCAAAAGTTTTGGAAAAATCTGTATAGATCACATCAGTCTGATTATGTGTCAGAAAACCTCTTGTAATTAAAGACGTAAATTCCAGTAGGTTAGTAGAAGTAGAACGACATCTAGTGAAGCCATGTTGGCAAGGTGAAATAATAGACCGGCAATGATGCTGCAACTGGCAGCTTATAATTTTTTCGAAAAGTTTAGGAATTGAACTAAGTTTAGCAATACCACGATAATTTGAGATATCGGCCTTGTTCCCTTTTTTGAACAATGGAACAATGGAACAATGAAGGATTCCTTCCATTTGGATGGAAATCGTCCTTGACATAGGGACAAATTAAATATCAATGTTAAGGGAAGAGCAAGATAGGTTGAGCAATTCCTGAGTATACAACTAGGTATTCTATCAAAACTCTGTAGAACTTCAGAAACATTAATGACTGTGTGAGGAGTTGAATAACTCCCCACAAATGAAAGCAACAATAATTGCGGATGGCCGGCCGCTTACCAGTTACGACGAATTAGCGTAGTAGCGGCGCGGCAAAGAGAGAATGGAGAGAAACTCACTAATTGAGAGTTTGGAGATCAAGCAGCGGAGAGAGTGAGTTTGGAGACCGAGAAGTGTAGAGTGATAGTTTGGAGACTTCGAGGTCGAGAGAGAGAACTCTGACAAGAGAGTTTAGAGAGTTAGGGTGGAGAGTGAGAGAGTGGAGACTTCGCGGGCAGAGCCAGAGTACCGTGTGTGCAAAAGGAAATAACGGAACTGCACCGGACTTTGGACTCTGCCGTGGACTTTGGACCAGGAGGTCAAGTGCCACATCTCAGGAACGGAGCGGCACACAGGCGTGCCACATGCTATAAAAGAATCAGCGTGAAGAAGAAAGTAGGTCAAATAGGGACTACGGACTTTGGACCCGGAGTGGGGAGATGCCGCGGGCAGAGCGCGCAAGGGAAATAACGGTACCCGGAGGCCCTATATAAAGCCGCCGGGCGCTGGCAGCAGGATCAGTCGATCACGAAGAGTCAATCTATCAAGATCAGTCCAGATAACAAAGTGAGCAAGTCAGCTAGTACAGTGAACTACAAGTGAACAGCAACAAGTCGAATCGCCGGAAGCAGCGCCGTGGGAGCCTACAAGGAGCAAGATCGCTACGTCGAGACGTTCGGGATTGGATCACCAGGAATCTCCGAATTGAGACGCAGGTAGCTGAGGTCCAGAGGGCATCACACGGCTAGGTCAAGGCGATCCGTTTTCATTTCTGTCTCCACTAAATCCTCGCATCCCGCCTGGAGAGTCGGTCAGAGTTTGAGCGGTGTAAGCCTGCGACAAGAAATCGTGAGCTTGGGGAGAAACCTATCAGCCAGAGGGGAGATCGGTCAATCGTCTGTGGTCTCAAGTGGAGAACTCCAGGAGAACCCTACGGTTTGAGTCGTGTAGCCCCGGATCGGCGTGTGTCTGAACCCCGAGCGAAATGAGCCAGAAGGGAGATCGGTCGATCGTTAGGGGCCTCAAGTGGAGAACTCCAGAAGAGCCCTACGGTTGAGTCGTGTAGTCCCGGATCGGCGTACGACCAAGATCCCGAGTACCAGAAGCCACGCCACGTCAAGCCACGCAACCACACACCACGACCGGTCGAGCTACGAGGAAACGTCAGGGACGATAAGCCAAAGGGTGAAGCTAGGGCGGAAGGTTCGTTTGCACTAGGCGTAGAAGCGAAGTGGAGCGCTCGGCAGTATCCCTGCGTAACTTGGACTGCCAGCGCGATCTGAGCGGAACACTAGTGGGACCATCCGGGACAGAGCAAGGGACAGGTGGTGGCATCGACAGGAGAGATTCCTTGAGATCGCGTCCTCTGTTCACCCTAGTCTGAGAACGGTGACGCTTCCCTAAACCCGTGCAGCTGATCTCCTGGCGAGTCCAGGGCGCTACGAGTAGTCGTCGATTCCCCGCATCAGGGACGAGCAACGCCAAGCGTCTTCAGGAAGCATCAGTGTCTTCAGGGAGCGTTAGCGTCTTCAGGGAGTTTCGAGTTGAAAGCGTCGAGGGAGCTACAAGGAGCTACAGAACCGGAGCACTCAGTCAACGAGAAGAGCACCGAGTCATCAAGGCGACCGGGAGTCGTCGACGGCCACGAGTGGCCATACCAAGATCACTGTACTATCACGCCCGCAATAAACCCTTTAAGAACCCGTAAATTCTGTGCTTTCTCACTGATCTACTGGGTGGTCACGTTTATATGAATTTGGTGGGACGAACACACAACTATACTGAGCTAGCCGCACGAATCTAGTAGCGAGCAGACCTAAATAATCAGTTCGTTACAACTGGTTTGAAGATAGAGTTCAAATGAGGTAGAGGGTACGGGTAATCTATATTAGTAACACTATTGCATTCTTTATATGTCTATTGAAAAAAATCTTCGAATAAGTTGAAAATATGATTGTCATTAGATTATTATTGAGAAAAAGAGAAGGAGGGAAGCAGTTAGATTTCCGTTTAGAATTGACGAAAGAAAAAAAAAGTTTAGGATTGCATTTAAAATCACGCTTACAACGAGGCAGGTAATTTTTATAACAGTCAGAATTGTACTGAATAAATTCCGCCTTAGCCGAACTATATTTAGCAAAATCTGTCTGCAAGCCGGATATTTTGAACCGTTTAAACAGTCTATTTTTTTTTATTCTTTAGATAAGATAGTTGCCGGGTAAGCCATGGAGAGCTGTAAGAATTCTTCATGGAGGCAAGAGGAACATGTACATCAAATAGGCGGTAAAGGACTTCATAAAAGTACTCAACCGCAACATCTACAGGAAGATCAACTAGATTGGACCAGCTTACTGTAGATAAGGATTCCACTAGTTTAGCGTAATCAGTCCTTCTAAAACACAAACTGGGCTGTAAATTTATACAGAGTTGAAGGGTAGGATGATAACTATCTTCAGGTAAAGATAGTGGGGGAATACGACCAGCTTCAGCATCGCCACTATCAAAAACAAAGATTTAATCAAGAATACGGCCAATATGATTGGAAATTCTGTTAACTTGCTGCAAAGATAGTTCAGCTAGACTATCAATAAAGTCATGTTGCATCCTAGGAATCATTGCCAATGAGTCACTACTCTCCAGCCAAGAAATATTGGGAAGACTAAAGTCACCGAGCACAATAAATTGGTCAGTTTCAGCAAGCAACAAGGAGATAGAATGTATGGCGGACAGGTGCAATAGATACACGTTAAATTCAGAGCCAGGGGGTATATAGGAGCACGTTAGAAAAATCTTGGCGTTGGCGTTGGATTTGCGCGCGCTGGCGATGGGCTGTCTCGGTGTAGGAGATGGCGGTCAAGGCACGTGTGCGCTTTCGCAGTCGCGCAGCTAATGTGTCAGCGCAAAGCAGTTTAAACACAGCAGTTTTCTTTTGATATATGTAATGCGTTGATCGACTGTCATCTGGAGAAATTTGGCGCTTGTGCGTACAGGATTGTTCTCTCTATTACAGAGATCGCACCCTCTAGGTTGCCTAGGTGCTAACCTTGTCTCATATGAATTTATTCTCCGAGACGCCGAGTTGAAAGTAGATGCCCTGGGCTGAGTCTGACTAGAACCTGATGGTCGAGCATCATCTATGGCTTTTAGTGTTCTGTGACGCTTCGTGAGGAAAACGTTCAGCTCGTGCCTGTTATGAAGGGACTGCTCCCATAGGAAAAGCGTAAGCATTGGGAGTTTGGACGAGCACTTATACACCAAGAGGCAATCCCAAGTTTCGACCTGAATACCGGACATTTCTAAGGCCGTAAGGTAACCCTGGATGGTACTTTGAAGTTCTTTCAAAGCTGGCCCAGACTCCTGTGTGACGGACGATACATTGAAAAGTATCTTTAATTGACTAACAATCGCTTGTTTTCGAAACGCTCAGTGAGGTTATCCCACGCTCAGGACCGACAGCGTCGGAGGGACAGTCGATCTGAGACTTCAATAAACTGGCTCATAGCGAGGTCGGCAGCCGTTGCCAACATTTTTGTGTTGGCACGCGATAATCTATCGACGCCAGAAGGAGTTTTTTTTGGGTGGTGACGACTTTACCCTTTTAGGTGTGGGCGACCTTACATTGATTTTGTGTATTTTTGGTGTCGGAACAGGTGATAGCTTGTTAGAACTTTCCCTGAACATACCAAACTAGGGAACTGTTTGGATTCGGAATGTGCGCGCTGATATCTCGGACAAAAATCAGAGAAAAAATTACTGACCCACTTATGGAAAAAGGGTATTGACCAGCAAAAATAGTCGATATGTGTGGCTGAATTATTGTTAAAATATTCCCCAGGCTTTTGGTGGAACGATGTACAGTGGCGCCTTGGGCCAAAAAACGTGCAATAAATCATTTTTTCGACTTTGTCTTAGAAAGTTGCGACCCATACCAATCGACAGGTAATTGATCCACTATTACAAATATGTAGCCCTTTTTCAAATCAAATTTTTTTAAAAGATATGCCCTTTCAAAGTTGAAAAATGTTTCACTTAAAAAAAACACACCGTTTTTAGGTAATTTTTCGCACTTCCGGGGGGTGTATCTTTAAAACTAGGTATCGAATCGCTTTGCTTCTTTTTTCCACAGATTGGTGTGTTAGTTAAGAGTAAAAAAAGTAAAACATATTGCAGTTTGCCAGCCGCATCTCTTAGTTATGCGTTTTTTGCGAAACGTCAATTTTTTCCATATTTTTCAACTTTGATGGGAAATAAAAAAAAAACTATTTAATACTATTTTTTTTATACTTCCCTAAAACGTTATTTGGACTTTCTTCTTGATATTATGAAAGTTGTAGCTGCGTCCGCGGTTTTAAGAACCAAAAAAGGTAAAAAAGTCATGGTCCCAGAAATTGCAAGCTTGTGAAAGATTTGTCCAAACCATGGTTTTAAAGTCCGGAGAATTTGATATGATGTTCAACAGCTCGATATAAGAAACTTTAGTTCTACCACTTTTGGAAAAACCCGCTAGTTTAGCGGGAAAACAGCTATAAATAGCTAAAATACGGAAGACCGTAACTTCTAAACTACAGACTTGTGCTGTATCTCGTTTGAAAGGTATTTTAAAATGCTTTAAGCGCTTCCTATATGTAATTTGTGTAAATGTAAGATTTAAAATAATATGCACAAAACAATTTTTTTTAACTTTTATTTTAGTTTTTTTTTATTTTTCTCAAAAACGGCTCTAACAATTTCCTTTAAAACTTCTTCCTTGAGATTCCTTAAATTTTGGTTTATGTCATGTTACTGTAAAAAAACCCGTTTAAAAGTTATTCAGAAACGAAAATAGACACTTTTGCCAGCTCAAAACAACTTACTCTGCCTAAGCATTCAATTTAGTATGTGCGAATCCAAACTGTATTTTAGGGTCATGGAATCACAACCTTGTCACAGAGTTCGAATCTAGTAATTATAGTCCAGAAATGTTAAGTCTATTGGTTTTACCAAGTTTACCAAATTGTGTAAATTGTAAAAAATTTAAAAAAAAAAACAAAAATAAACAAAACAACATTTAAAATAAACAAAAAATTTTTTTTAATCCCCAAATTTTTTTTTTTTAATTTTTAAAAATTACTACATAAAAAAAGAAACTAAAAATAACAAAAAGTTTTAAAAAAAGTTTTTTTTGTCGGAAAAAAATGGATTTGTTTTTAAATTTTGACTTTGCCGATTTGTAAGTACGCCTCTGCCACGCCCACATTCTGCCTCAAGCAATAATTTGAAAGGTGGATCAATTATCTATCATTTGCCGTTTACATCATTCAATTATCTTCACTGGCTCAAAAGTTATGATTTATTACCAAAAATAAGCCAATAAAGTCAAATATAAAAAAAATACCAAATATTACTACAAAATAAAATACTGGATATATACTGTACTGGATGAAGTATTTGTCGTTTAGTATTTTATATAGGGGTGGCTGGCCAAATTAGGATGGAATTGGATGTCTCCGGCAGTGTATGGAGATTATTAGTTATATTTTTCTTTATTTTAATAATATTCGGAAACAAACAAAAAATACTTTGCAGTAGTATGCGGGTGGTATTTTTTCCCAATTTTTCTTTTTTATCACCAAAAAGAAGGAAATTGAGTATCGATATATATGTAGATTTACCAAGCTCAATAAGTAAAATAAAAATACTGGAATGAACGTTTTGTGAAAAAATGTGAAACCGAAGTGTTAAGACTCATCGACCTACATAATATACGTAATACCGAACTTATAACAGTAAAACAAAGAATCATATATCATAACACCTACAGCCACTACTACTGCAATTCGGTAACCAGATCGTCAGCTTGCTTAACAGTCATCGATCTGCCGACGCAGCGAATATAGCTGACACTACAATTCGGAAATAGAGCAATAATTTGATTAGCACTGCATATAGCAATTTGACCCACTGAGATTTATGAATAATAGCTGTAAGTTCAGTTTCTCTTTCTACATATTTTGTTAACGTAAACAGTGTGTACCTATAAATACCGTTAAGTTTGTTCAATAAAATCGTATCAATCTCAGAATACCACTGACTGTTACTCATTCACCATCGCAATGAACAGAGGCTGTCGCTGTGTCTTCAGATCCTCATTTTGCGAAACACTCCCCGACGTCCACCTAGTTACAAGTGCTGGGTGCGACACCTAACCAGTAGACAGTTTATGTGCTGTATACTACCCAACCCCAATATAGAAATCCTGTGACCAGGTGAAGTAACGCCACTCACACTAAGGACCCACCATTTCCAGCACCACTCATGATCGTCGTCCATTTGGTAGGCTAACGTATTAACATTTGGTGACCCAGACGTGATCTCACCTAGAGATCACACCCTACACAACAACGTTGGAGATATCTTTCATACGAGTTCTTTTGCCCAAGTCATCAACAAGGCGACAGATTAAGGACACCTGAGCATAGTCGACTCAGGAAGTTGGAAGACTGGTCAACAAGGCGTCCAGCTACGTCAACGATTTGATAAAATCGTTTGTGATCCCGGTAAAAGGATTTAAATCATCCAATCCCGGACACGTGACGTGATTTCAACTAGAGATCACAACAAAGAACACTCCATTGTCGTAGCGACAACTAAGGAAGTCTGAGCGAACTCAGGAATTCGGAGATTGGTCAACAAGGAGACTATCATTCATCAAAGATTTGGTAAATCGTTTGTGATCCCAGCAGGAAAGGATTCGTGAACCCAATCCCGGACACATTCTCAAAGTTGTCAACAGGCGACACTTTGAAAACCAACACCATCCTTACAGCAAGTGCCAACTTGGCCAAAGAAGGACACCTGAGATCAAACCCATCGATGCAGGAACAATAGAGGACCGGTCAACAAGGCGACCACCTTTATCCACCATTACTGTTCAGTTTCTTGACCAAATCTGGTTGCGAATCGGAGCGTATCCAGCGTAAGCGAATAAAATACTCCCACCGGGTCAGATACATAGAACAAGATCAATATGGTGAACGGCAAGGACGACGAGCAGCATTTAGCAGAAATTAGTGACAAAAGGTTAGCCGCACTATGCCGAAGACAAGGAGAGGTAATTGAATCCCTAAACAGCGCGCTACAGGAGTACGCGACTTTAAAGGGTCAAGCCAACACTGACTTCATAAAATCATTGTGGGCACAAGTACAAGAGGTCCATTTGAAAATTTATGAAGAATTTGACAACTCGATAGAAAAAGGTTACAACAAGGAAGCCTACGTGAAGTTACAAACTGAAGTGCAAAAGACACTCATGGCCGCACCTTGCGCACCCGTTACAAACAGCACTGATGTGCAACTACCAAGAATCACCATCCCACAATTTGATGGAGAATTGTTAAAGTGGAGACAATTCTTCGATTTGTTTTCATGCATGGTTCATGAAACAAACATGCCCGCCATAAAGAAAATGTTGTACCTTAAAACCGCACTTACCGGAGATGCAGAGAGGCTAATCCGTCATATAGAACTCAAGGAAGAAAACTATATGCAAGCCTGGGAAATATTAGTTGATTCGTTTGATTCGTTTGATATGTATTTATTGGATGGCCGACGGAAATACTTGAATTTTGGGAATTAGGGTGTAGCTATGTGGAATATATGTTATATGGATGTAATATATGTAATCAATATGGCGGAACATTTTTATTGTTAAGTTTGCCGGCGGTTATGTGTTGTAAATTTTCGATTTATTGTGGACTGTATTTGGATTTTTAATAATGTAAGCAAATAATTATTACAGCGGATGTAAAAGATGTTTTTTTTTAGAGGTATAGAACTTTAAGTTGGCATCACTGTTCAAGATGGCGACCGATTTAACAGCTGTCAAGTGATTTATTCTCAGTTTGGTTTGGCAATTCATCATGAATAGACTCACGCCTGAACAACGCTTGCAAGTAGTGCAAATTTATTTCGAAAGTAATGGTTCAGTGCGGAATACGTATCACGCACTACGTCCATTTTATCGTCGACAAAATCGTCCATCAGAGCAGTTAATTCAATTAACCATGGAACGTTTTCGCACCACGTTTACTCTTATTGATAACTCGCATCCCCAGAGACGCCGTACGGTGCGTACAAAAGAAGCTATTGCTACTGTAGAGCGTAGCATTGAGGAAGACCCGAATGAGTCCATCCGCCATCGAGCACAGAATCATGTATTTTTTTTTTTTGATTTGATTTTATTAATTAAGAAATTTACCAAGGCTTATTGTTATGTAAGTTTAAATTTTGTATAATTTTCGGAGCAGTTAAAGACCGCGTGAACGCTTTGGTAGTTCGAACGGGAGTAAAGTGTAAAACAGAACATAAAAGAAATCACGCGGTTTTCTTATCGGAGACAAAAGGGAATGACGAACAAGTACCGAAATATGCTAAGGTATATTTATGTATATTAAAATTGCATCGAGTGCACAGTGGGGCAATCGTTGAAGTTACGGTTGATGTCGTGCTTGACTCCCCCCCACCTCCCCCCCACCCGTTGAATTTACATTACTCCTGGAATGTTATTTCAAAAACAATCTTAATATGTGCTTGTAATACGGTCTAGTTACTTTAAATTGTAGTCTTAAGATTATTTTACAATTATGTTTGCCTAATTATGTATATTTTATGTTACAATATATATTTATTTGGTTACTAATATTACATAAATATATTTAGGAAAAGTTCAACGAGTCTGTATATTTCGACCTGTTATTTTCCTGTCAAAGTGAACATCTTCAATACTGTTCTGATATTTATATTTTCTTTTAACAACAGTTCTGTCTCTTTTACAGCCTTTTTCGTCTATAAAAAATGTCTTGTTCCTGTCTTTCACAGTTTTAATTATGTATTTCGGTCTCTGTTTTATATTTTGAAACCCCAAGTTTTTAACTAGTTCACGATTTCCAAATTCATTGTGGTCAACTCTATTTTCATTTATTTTATTAATATTTAGATTTTTTTTGTTTTGTATTTTTCCCTGTAAGTTCTTCCAAACAGATTCATCAACATGATTGTGTAATAAGTCATTAGGTTTCTGGTTAAGTGTTGTGTGTATTGTATCGTTATATATTTCTACAGATTTAAGCGCATGGGTCCTATTGTCAATTTCCCTAGTCTTACCGTCCAATTTAAAGGTTCTGATATGCTCGTTTAACGTTAAATGAAGGGTCATTCCATGTGAAACGTGACAGGCCAATTTGGGTCAAATCTCAGAATCAAGCGAAACTTTTTTTTTCGATAGAGGATTGAAATATAAGGATGGGTTTTTTTTTTTTTTTTTTAACTCTTACCGTTTATTTTTAAAAAATGTTTTTTTACTTAAGCTCCGATTTTTAGGATATGCAGCACTTGAGACTCGTTTAAGTTATTTTAATAATTCCAATGCCACTTTGTGGCATATCTTAATATCTTTCAGAAAAATATTTTAAAAAATTTTTAAATTTAAAATTAAGTATTTTTTAAGAAAATTTAAAATTAGAAAACTTCTGTACGCCGGAATACACGCGGTTTCCGAATAAAAAAATTATCCCCATATTGCTTCATCAATTCTTCACAAAGTGGTAAAATAAAATTTTTGTAATCGCAAGACGTACTAGTAAAAACAGCGATTTTAGTTTAGCGACTTTGCATCAAGCAACTACAGCGCAACGTGTAAGAAGAGAACAGCAATACGAGCGCGGCAGAGCAGGAAATAATAAATAAAAAAATTTTAAAATTATTGTTTATGAAATGGAGGGTTAAATAAATAATTGTGGTTTTTTTGTAGATTAAAAAAAGACTTTTTACTTTTTGTCATTTAGAAATTGTCAAAACACGTAAAACTTAACTTTTAATCATTAAAAATTGTTAAAGGACTAGTAAACGATGAATTCCATAAGGATCCGACAAGAATAAAAGAGTAGCCCTACTTGCTGCGACGTTTTTACATAGAAAAAAGCCGAGGCCTTGTTAAAAAAAATTCGATATTTAAAAAACTAAAAATGGCTCCAACTTTTCACAAAAACCGATTGTAACTAACAATATGGCTCAAGTATTAAAATAAAAAAAAATTTTTTTTTTTGTGGGGGCAATGGTTAAAAAATTTTTTTAAATCTAAATTTTTTTTTATTTTTAAGAAATTAAAAATTTTTTTTTTTTAGTTATTTTATTTTGAAAGAAGAGGTTTTAGAGGAATTAATGCAGAAGACATGAAGTCAATCGGATTCATATAACTGGAGATACAGATTTTCAATGAGAGGGTACTTTTTCAAATTTGACGATTTTTGGCAAACTTAAAAAAATTGTAACTAAAAAAATAATTTTTTTTTGGTCAAATCCTGATACACGTGTTTACTTATTTTCCGAATAGTACGTGTAAAAAAAGTTTCAGGCAAATCAAAAATGTGAAATTTTTTTTTTGGCCAAATCTGTTCGGTTTGTAAAAGAACGGCCCATATATGACTTTGGACTTTCATATTAAACTGAGATAATCTTTTAAGTATCTTGGCAATAGAGTCAATATGTTCATCTAACGAAGTTGAAAATATAAGTATATCGTCAAGATATACGACACATATCATATTAATGTAGTCGTGGAGAACTTCATTCATCATCCGCTGGAAGGATGCTGGGGCATTTTTTAAGCCGAAAGGCATTCTCGTAAATTCAAAGTGGCCAGTAGTTGTAGAAAATGCTGTCTTGTGACGGTCCTCAGGCTTAATCAGGATCTGGTGAAATCCCTTAGCTAAGTCCAAAGTCGTAAAATATTGCGAGTTACCTAGCTTTGAAAATAGGTCCTCCATATTTGGTATTGGAAATTTATCCTCTATCGTATTGGCGTTAAGATTTCTAAAATCAATAACTACTCGCCAAGTATGGGTTTCTGAAGTTCCTTTTTTGGGAACAATCCAGATAGGAGCATTATAAGGGCTCGATGACTTTACTATTACCCCGGATTTTTTTTTGCGCTTCAGCGACTCTATACATTTTTGAATATACTGGAAGGTCGTTGACTGTCGGTATGCTGTGCTGGTATTTGCTAATAGTAGTTAATTTGTCACCGTCATAGTAGAACACACTTTTAAATTTTACTAAAAGTCTTGTAAGTTTTTCAATTTCTTCTGGATTCAGATGGTATAATTTTAGATAATTTGTAATGTGTTTAATGTCTGGCCTAACAAATTTGACATCAGAAGAGAATCTTATGGAATCATCTAATGAAAGATTTTTTATCATGGTATCTGATTTAGAAAAAATTAAGTTACATACAGCATTTTTTGTAATAAGAATTTTTTTGTCAAAGCTTATTATTGCCTTTAAAGGTTTTGAAATATTACCACCGATTATACCATCAAAATTCGATACTAAGTCTGCTTCTTACATTTCCATTTTTGCATTTGGTAGGTTAAATTCCTTAAACATTGGGATTGTTATTTTAGTTGAAACCACTGTTATTGAATTTATGGTTTTGATAGTTAAAGGGGTTTCCAAATGTGAGCGGAACGAATGATGGAAAAGGTTTTTCTTTATTATAGATGTACCTGCGCCCGAGTCTATGAGAAGCTTGAGGGGTATTGATTGGGTCCTAACAATTATATAGGGAAGAGCTCGGACGCTGCTAGCTGAAAATTTGCCCCTGCTTCGGGCTGAAGCGAACCGACTTCCATCTCGGAGACTCTGCTAGTAGTGGGGGTCTGTCCATATCCGTTAGAGCTTGTATTATGTTCGGTGCTAACTCTTTCTGATGGCCTGCGAGAGCTCAAGGGAAATTGAGGAATATTTTGGTTAATTGGGTCTGATCTAACAGGGTAGTTTCGAATAGGATAATTTTTAGTATTAAAGTTCCTTGATGGAGTTTCAACGTTAGGCGAAAATGTCTGCTGGACGTTAGGCGAAAATTTCTGCTGGAACCTATTATTAGTATACAGTCGTAAATTATAATTTTTAAAGAAATAATCAGTTTCAATTAACATTTCCTTAGCTTTAAGAAGTGTTTTCGGGTTTCTAGCTTGAAAAATTAATTTTGGCTCGTTAGGTAGCTTAGCAATAAACATTTTTAACACCATATTTTCGTTTGTGTCACTTGTGTACCACTTATTTTATTCCATTTGAGATTTTAAATTTAACTTAGTTAACTGGTTTGTGAGATATTCGTACAAATCATTGATATTATTTCTTAATTCTGATACTTTTATTTTATTTACTATAATTTCGAAACTTTCGGCTATATTAAAGTTTGATTGTAAGACGTGTTTTACAGTTATCCAATCGGAAGGGTTGTTATTATTAATTAATGCAGTATTTGCCTTATCTCGAATTTTACATCTTACTCTAAGGTCAAACAGCTCAATATTGCTTGCATCTGCGGACTGAGCTAGATTTCGCAGTACGTCCACGTGTTGGATGAAAACTAGCAGCTCTTCTGTTTTTCCGCCAAAGTCCAGTACGCCATCTAGAAGGTCCCAAATTGTAGCCATCTTGGTGGCAAATTTTCGGTCTCAGCCACTTCTCCGAGGTATGTAATCGGCCTTTAGTTTTGAGCTGGTATAGTCACCAACTATTACAGTTCTCCGTGGATATGTCCAGCACCGTTAATGCAGATTTTTCCGTTTCGATGGTGGCTGGCTTGGTGTATTAATGTGCAATTGTGGTTTTGCATAAAGATGTGGGGCTTACAGTGACACTCAGTAAGACTTTAATAGCACTGCCCAATTTAACCGCACTTTGTTTGTTTATAGGAAAAACAGCTTAATATGCTCTTCCCAAAACATATAATAGTCAATGGTCGATTAGTTTTTAATCACTTTTGCCGACTGCGCCAGTCATGTATTTTAATTCGATTTTATTAATTAAGAAATTTAACAAGGCTTATTGTTATGTAAGTTTAAATTTTGTATAATTTTCGGAGCAGTTAAAGACCGCGTGAACGCTTTGGTAGTTCGAACGGGAGTAAAGTGTAAAACAGAACATAAAAGAAATCACGCGGTTTACTTATCGGAGACAAAAGGATCTGTGTCCATTCCTGAATTGAACAGCTATGATGTCCAGGAGCTCTGGTTCCAACAAGACGACGCAACATGTCACACAGCTCGTGCCACAATAGATTTATTGAAAGACACGTTTGGTGACCGCCTAATTTCACGTTTTGGACCTGTAAATTGGCCTCCAAGATCTTGTGATTTAACACCGCTAGACTACTTTTTGTGGGGCTTTGTAAAGTCATTGGTCTATGCGGATAAGCCACAAACGCTTGACCATTTGGAAAACAACATTCGCCGTGTTATTGCCGATATACGGCCGCAAATGTTGGGAAAAGTCGTCGAAAATTGGACGTCCAGATTGGACTTCATCCGAGCCAGCCTTGTCGGTCATATGCCTGAAATCATATATAAAATCTAATGCCACAAGATTATCTTTCAAATAAAAAAAATGCATGTCAATCGAATAATCCATCGTTGTTTTATTGCAACTTAAAGTTCTATACCTCTAAAAAAAACACCCGTTACAATAAAAAATCAAAAAATTTACTGGGCCGAAATTGGCGGAACACTTAATTTTTTGATTCCCTTTTTTGTGGAAAATTTTGAATTTTATTATACCCGTTACTCGTAGAGTAAAGTAATATATTTATATAATAATATATAACGTATATATATTCTTGATCAGGGCCACTTTTATAATATTTACTTCTTTAGTTATTTAGGCCAGTAAATAAACGATATTTCTTCAAAATCAAACTCGTGTTTATTTACTTTCTTCGACAGCTTTTAGGTTATTATTAGTTATGTGTTTATGTTTTGATTCGATACTATCGATATGAAATTTAAAGCGCCCCCTGACTTGGCGGGTAATATTTTTTTTAATTTGAAACATTTATCTTCAACACTTTCCCTTGTGAGAATTAAAAAATAACAATTCAATTGACAAACTTGAAAATTTTATGTCTCTATATAAAGCAAAAATAAATGGTGTTTTTTTCTCCTTCAGAAGAGTCCAATCTTGTTGCAAAAAATCCGGAGACGAGTATTGAGGATCGGCTTCGTCATCATATCTGCGAGTTGTTCCTCTGTCGGGATTTGTTCGATCCCAAATTCTCCCTCAGCAATTCTTTCCCTAATGAACAAGTGCTTGTTGGCTATGTGCTTGGTCCTCCGATGGAATTCGGGGTTTTGGGCCAGTCTCATGCCAGCAGCATTATCGACCTGGAGAATCGGGGCTCGGTCCAATCTGTCGATTTCCTGAAACAATCTTTTAAGCCAAATTATTTGTTTTGCAGCTTCATTGGCTGCTACGATCTCAGCTTCTGTAGTAGAAATGGCCACCATAGCCTGCCTTTGACTTTTCCATGAAATCCCATGAAAAGGCAAATGAAGATTTGCCCGTCCTATTGAGAACTTAGACTGCTGTGCTGACCAACTCGGCCCAAATTGCTTCTGGAAATTTTATTTCTGGATTAGAATACTTGAAAGTTCTCGCCATTTCGACTATCGTTCGATTCTCTCTCTCGACAACACCGTTTTGTTCTGGAGTATAGGGAGCGGTAAGTCGAAGAGTTATACCAGCTTCCTGAAGAGTTTCTTTCACTCCTGCACAGTCGAATTCTCCTCCATTGTCGCTCAGGAATTCTCGAATTGTGTGCCCTTGTTGCTTGGCGTGAGAAATCATGTGTCGCAGCACGTCCTTTACCTCTGATTTCTGCTTGACGATGTACCCGTATCGAAACCTGGTGAAATGATCCTTAAAAACTACCAGATACCTCTTCTTCTGGAAAGAATCCTCAAATGTGCCGCAAACATCGCCTGACATCAGTTCCCCTGGCTTCATCGCTGGTTTCCTCGTTCCAAATGGCAATCGATGCGCCTTTCCAAGGATGCAAGGCTCGCAACAGCTACTCTCAAGCTTGACTTGAATGCCCATTTCTCTTTTGAGC
Organism: Drosophila prostipennis; assembly: GCA_037075205.1. NCBI lineage: Eukaryota > Metazoa > Arthropoda > Insecta > Diptera > Drosophilidae > Drosophila > Drosophila prostipennis. Next base: position 63,729 of record JBAMCJ010003388.1, on the reverse strand, counting down.
ATGCCCTTGATGTGGTTCTTGTCCTGATGTCCCCACCTCTCGTGGTAGAGTTGGAGAATTGAAGTTCCTGAAGTTGCGACGTTGACATCGACGTTTTGTTCTGGAAGTATGGGCTCGATCGCTGCTCTGTAGAGTGTTCCTCCAACTTCTCTGGCTCCAACGAGGACAATCTTGTCGTTTATTTTGAGGGTGCACTCGGTTGCTTAGGACTCAAAACGACTATTTGGATTATTGTCTTGGGCAGCCAAGACTGAAAACAGGTTCTTCGTTATATTGGGAACAAACCATACAATTTTCAAAGAAAGAAAAATAATTTTTTTCATTGACAATCGTTTTGACTTTGATTGTGCCCTGACCCAAAGCTGACAAGGTTTCATTTCCAGCTGCTCTGATCCAACTCGGATTCTCAAACTTTTCAAACTTCTCAAAATGCTCGAAATACTTCGCAGTCTTCACAACGTGTTTTGTTGCACTGTTGTCTATCCACCAGTCGACCTCTGAGTTTGCGTCTGCTGCAAACACTCTATTGTGGACAGAGACGAGAGTTCTGCACAATTTCTTTGTTCAGCATTCTGGTAGCTCGGCTTCGGACGTCCATCCTTCTTCCATTTTATGCAGTTCCTGATCCAGTGTCCCTTTTTCTTGCAATAGCGGCAGGTATCGAATCTCCGACCAGATGCTCCTGAATCCTGACGATGCTCCTTTTTTGCTGTGGTAGAAAAAGCCTCCTGGCTTTCATTTTCGTCATTTTCTTTTGTTCTAAAAATTCTCTCAAATATGACAATTTGATTAGTTAATTAGTCGAAAGTCTTTTCTTCTTCTTTTGTCAAGAGCATCCAACTTTGACGGAACGTTTCAAAGGTTTTTGGCAAAACATGTAGCGTTTTACAAACAAGTATTAAATCTGGCAGCTCAGTTTCATTTTTAGCCTTCAAAGCTTGATTTAAATCGTTCCATAGACTACGCAATTTTGCTATGTGGGTTGATACATCGTTACCTGGATTCCAAGAGAAAGCGAAAAACTCGTTGCATATCCTGAATACCTGGTCCTTCGCAGTTGCTTCAAACTGATTTTTGAGGGCTTCCCATGTATCGTGTGATGTCTCCTTGGCCATGATCTTCTGGTACACCGAGTCCGTGACCGCAGTGGTTATCATGGATTTGCATAGCTGTTGGCCTTACGCTCTTCTCCTTGTGCTTCTTTTCATCTTCTGTTGAGGCACCTTCTGGCAATGGATCCGGTTTGAAAATCTTTCCGTCCAACGCGTCGAGAGCACCGTCGTGATAAACTATCAGGTCCCTAATTTTTCTTTTCCAAATCGCCCAATCGGTCGCGCCTGAGAGCTTCGTGACGTGCTTCGCCAAATCAATCGTAATCGAGCAAAACTTACTTTTTTCTTTTCTTTAAACTGAACAAAACGTTCCTGGGCCCATAACCTATTATAATATTTACTTTTTTAGTTATTTATTTATTTTTTTTTTTTTTCACTAGCCTGTTCTGTCTGAACGTTGAGATCTCGGAAACTATAAAAGCTAAAAGATTGGTATAGCTAATAAACGATTTTAAAAATTTAAATATTTCGGAAAAGTAAAAATGCAGTTTTATTGTGTTTATCAATACCTATCGAAATGCCAGATCAAAGTTTATATCTCCATCTGCCTCGAACTCCCTTTAGCTGATTTACGGGTATCTGATAGTCGGGGCACCCGACAATAGCGTTCTCTCTTGTTTTTAAATTAATTTATTTTTCACTGTTCACCGAATTTTGTTTTCAAATTAATTTATTTTTCACTGTACGCTTGACTTTTTATTTGCATACTTTTATTTGGATTTATATTTTTTAATTTCTTCGATTTGATGTTGGATTTACATTTAATGGATGTACGGCCAAATGCAAATATGAAATTTGGAAAATAGGCAATATGGCCGCACGTTAAAGGAGACGAAGAAATAAAATACGGAATTGGAATTAAAATTTATTAACTGCCGTTGTCGGATTAAATAGGACTTGGGTTTTAGACAAATCGTACAGGAAGTCAAACAAATTATGTTTTTCGGATGGCTGACTGTCGACCGACAGTTAATAAAAAATTAATAAAATGGCACTTATCCGACTCGAAGGACCAAAAAATGAATAGTTGGGGTGTCGCAAGTGTTCCTCTATTGAAGGCTGCTTAGTCGGGCGTTGCGGCTGTTGCACGTAGCCGGGTGTCAAGCTGTGGAAGAGATGTGGAAACACTCGACGATCGCGAAGCGCGAGAGAAATGAAAACAACATTGGACTTTTGGGGAATAGCGCGGACCGGCCGGTCCATGATGGAACTATACAAGGTGATCTCGTCGCGAGAGCTGCCCTCTTTTGAGGACGTTATTTGTGCCAGTCGTTTGTCAAACGTTGTCGAAAGAGGTTGTGTAGCGCTTTTTTTTCGTTGTCTTCTTCTTGATTGTGTACACAGAAAACGTTACATTTTGCAGCTTCGTTTTCTCTGTGTTTCTTGTTGTGTTATATTCTCGTATGTGTGTAATTAATAATTATAATTACTAATTATACAATTAGTTGGCAAAAAAAAAATGTTAAAAATATTACTATAAATAGTTTTCTTGACCTTATTGTATATTTAAGTAATTAATTTTTATACAACTATCTGAAGTATAAATTTAAATACAAAATTTTGTTTTAAATATTTCGTTTTATTTATTCCTGAAACATATTCTGTCCTGAAAGCGAATACAAAAGCAAAAACGAAGCGTGCGAATGAAATACTAGTTCTATCTCTTTCTAGCGCTTGTCTCTCTGAGAGCAGAGAGAGAGTGCTGAAAAATAACGTCCTCGGCAGAGCTGACGAGATCACCTTGTATAGTTCCATCATGGGCCGGTCGATGTATTTCAATGCGGTTGACAATGAGTACGAACTTAAGCCTAGTTGAGCGCTGCGTTTCAAAGCGCAGCGGAGAGATTCCGGGAGCGGGAAGGCGGGAGAGCCTGGAATCGCAAGCGTCCAGTACGGGAGAGCCTGGAATCGCGAGCATCCAGTGCGGGCGAGTAGGCATTCGCAACGAGGGAAGAGCGGGCAATTTAAGAGAGGGGAGAGCGTCGTAAACACACAAACAAATTTGATTGGTAAAATTGACCTATACGTGTATTTTGTTTTTGCTTTGGGTGTGTCTCTGCTAATTTGTGTATTTGTGTTGTGAAAGTAACTATTTAATTGGTAGAATTGACAATTTTTGTGGTTTGACAATTATATTGGTTAATTTTACCAAGTTTTTTTTTGTGTGCATCTAAGGAACAAAGTACTGAAGTTGGAAAAGAGTTTAACAAGCGATATGGTGAACATTTAAATGTGATCAGGTAAAAATGATTCTGAATTTCATCAAATTCTTACCTTATTAATGATTTTTTTTGGTTCTGTTTTTTCCAGCTGATAACTTATGCAAACAATCCAATGGAATTTTTGGAATATTTAAAAAAATACACAATAGTTGTTTTTGCAAGTTGTTGTATTTTTTAAGTAGTTTGCATACACACAAAAAAATTTGATTAGTAAAATTTACCTATACGGATAGTTAAGTAACTATTAAAAATAGTTACGTGTATTTTGTATTTGCTTTGGATGTTTGTCTTTGCTAATTTGTGTATTCGTTGTCGTGAAATTACCTATTTAATTGGTAGAATTGACAATTTTTGCTGTTGGGGACTGATTGACAATAACATTGATTAATTTTATTTTTTACCAAGTTTTTTTTTTGTGTGTAGGACATAATACTGCTGTTTTTGTGAAAACTGAGGATCAAAGTTCTGATAAAATGATTTCTCGGCTTATAGGCTAAAACTTGGGAATTTTTTAAATTTTAAATAAGTAGTAAAGATAAAGGTATGTCAATATGTGTAGCTATTCTACATACATACCTACATATTTGCGTAAACATCCAAATCCACATAATAAGAAGCGAATCATTTTTGCTGCAGGAAAAAGTAGAGCTTTTTAACAGGTTACACCTCCTTTAGCAGTTTAACATTTTGTTAATGTAGATTAATTCCTATCTATCTAAGAATATTTTCACAACATTACCTGGTTATATTCCCAATATTTCGCGAACCATTTAGTTTTAGTTTTAGACATTTTTATACCCGTTACTCGTAGAGTAAAAGGGTATGTTGTATTCGTGGAAAAGTATGTAACAGGGAGAAGGAAGCGTTTCCGACCCTATAAAGTATATATATTCTTGGTCAGGGTCACTAGCCGAGCCGATATAGCCATGTCCGTCTGTCCGTCCGTATGAACGTTGAGATCTCGGAAACTATAAAAGATAGAGGATTGGCATTTTGCATGAAGATTCTTGGAGTTCCTACGCAGCGCAAGTTTATTTCAAGAAGGTGCCACGCCCCCCTCTAACGCCCACAATCGCACATATACGATTTTAAAAATTTAAATATTTCGGAAAAGTAAAAATGCAGTTTTGTTGTGTTTATCAATACCTATCGAAATGTAGAAGAAATTTTTTAAATCGGACCATTCGTTAAAAAGTTATTGCTGATCAAAGTTAATATCTCCATCTCCCTCGCACTCCCTTTAGCCGAGTGACAGGTATTAGATAGTCGGGACACCAACCCGACTATAGCGTTCTCTCTTGTTTATGTTAAGACTTATGGTAGTTCATTTGAACCGATCTGCTTTTTATAGCTCATTTGAAAGGTAATTCGATTCTTTATGGCATTTCTATAGTCAATAAATATATTGAAGCAAACAAAAAAATGACAGCTTACGTAACCAGCTATGTACAATGCAATTGCGGTTATCTATCTATATAAGAATATTTTCACAACATTACCTGGTTATATTCCCAATATTTCGCGAACCATTTTGTAGAAATAGGCTTGGTTGGAATAGTTTTAGACATTTTTATACCCGTTACTCGTAGAGTAAAAGGGTATGTTGTATTCGTGGAAAAGTATGTAACAGGGAGAAGGAAGCGTTTCCGACCCTATAAAGTATATATATTCTTGGTCAGGGTCACTAGCCGAGCCGATATAGCCATGTCCGTCTGTCCGTCCGTATGAACGTTGAGATCTCGGAAACTATAAAAGATAGAGGATTGGCATTTTGCATGAAGATTCTTGGAGTTCCTACGCAGCGCAAGTTTATTTCAAGAAGGTGCCACGCCCCCTCTAACGCCCACAATCGCACATATACGATTTTAAAAATTTAAATATTTCGGAAAAGTAAAAATTCAGTTTTGTTGTGTTTATCAATACCTATCGAAATGTAGAAGAAATTTTTTAAATCGGACCATTCGTTAAAAAGTTATTGCTGATCAAAGTTAATATCTCCATCTCCCTCGCACTCCCTTTAGCCGAGTGACAGGTATTAGATAGTCGGGACACCAACCCGACTATAGCGTTCTCTCTTGTTTATGTTAAGACTTATGGTAGTTCATTTGAACCGATCTGCTTTTTATAGCTCATTTGAAAGGTAATTCGATTCTTTATGGCATTTCTATAGTCAATAAATATATTGAAGCAAACAAAAAAATGACAGCTTACGTAACCAGCTATGTACAATGCAATTGCGGTTATCTATCTATATAAGAATATTTTCACAACATTACCTGGTTATATTCCCAATATTTCGCGAACCATTTTGTAGAAATAGGCTTGGTTGGAATAGTTTTAGACATTTTTATACCCGTTACTCGTAGAGTAAAAGGGTATGTTGTATTCGTGGAAAAGTATGTAACAGGGAGAAGGAAGCGTTTCCGACCCTATAAAGTATATATATTCTTGGTCAGGGTCACTAGCCGAGCCGATATAGCCATGTCCGTCTGTCCGTCCGTATGAACGTTGAGATCTCGGAAACTATAAAAGATAGAGGATTGGCATTTTGCATGAAGATTCTTGGAGTTCCTACGCAGCGCAAGTTTATTTCAAGAAGGTGCCACGCCCCCTCTAACGCCCACAATCGCACATATACGATTTTAAAAATTTAAATATTTCGGAAAAGTAAAAATTCAGTTTTGTTGTGTTTATCAATACCTATCGAAATGTAGAAGAAATTTTTTAAATCGGACCATTCGTTAAAAAGTTATTGCTGATCAAAGTTAATATCTCCATCTCCCTCGCACTCCCTTTAGCCGAGTGACAGGTATTAGATAGTCGGGACACCAACCCGACTATAGCGTTCTCTCTTGTTTATGTTAAGACTTATGGTAGTTCATTTGAACCGATCTGCTTTTTATAGCTCATTTGAAAGGTAATTCGATTCTTTATGGCATTTCTATAGTCAATAAATATATTGAAGCAAACAAAAAAATGACAGCTTACGTAACCAGCTATGTACAATGCAATTGCGGTTCGACGAAGACGGGGCGAATTCGCAGAGATCGAGAGAGAACTTAATTGTGCACCTGCCTTCGCCCTAAACTAGCTTACACTAGACTTCAAACTTCAAATTACAAATTCAATAATCTCTAAACACCGGCCCCGTTGAACGCTTCAGGCTTTAACTAATAGGACGCGGCGCCAATTTATGGATGGCCCTCTGAAAAACTCCTCCTCCGCTTGTCGTAACGTCGATGACTCTGACCATGCCGTCCTCCCCTGCGCGTCGGCTTTCACCGCGATCCGCTCTCGAAAGAACATGGAAGTGTAGCTCCGACGAAGTTCGTCCCGTTGTCGCAATAAACGATTGGGGGACATCCTCGGCGCCCAACGAACCCTTGAAAAGCGAATAAAAAGAAATCTGTGGTTAAATCTAAAACAACTTCTAGATGAACCACCTTGGACGCGAAACAAACAAAGAGCGCAATGTAGGACTTATACGGAGGCCTACCACGAACTTTCAGTGTGGTATATACATGGCCACAAAAATCAACACCACATATAGAAAATGGGTGGAGAGGGGGTAACGACTTAATTCCGCCGTTTTTAAACGACATAATTTCGCGAGTTCTTATGACATTTGAGAACGCCATAAATCCGCCGCAGAAAAAACAACATAATTTCGCCAGCCGCGGAATTAGGTTCGCGCGAAATTATGTCGTTTGAAAACTACTTGTGGCGGACTTATGTCGTTTTAAAGTGACATAAGTCCGCCGAGGAAAAACGACAGAATTTCGCCAGCTGAGAAATTAGGTCGCTGCCAAACGACATAAGTTCGCGCGAAATATTGTCGTCTCTAAATTTGTTATGGCGAACTTATGACGCTTTAAAGTGACATAAGTTCGCGGCAAAAAAACGACTTCATTTCGCCGGCATATGTACATGCTTGCCACTATTGACTTTGGGTACGCATAAAAAAGTTATTAGTAAAGGAAATGAATCCAAATTTGTTGTGTTTGTTCTTTGAATATGTATTAACAAATTCGTATACATCCCTAAGGATTATAAAATGAAAGATTGATTTAATTGATTTTAATTTTTCAAGTTTTTAACATTTTTTTAAGTATTTTTAACGAATTTATTTAGATTTTGTAAGTTATTATACTGCTGCTCCGATCAATATGATTTTCGATCAGTAGTCACTTCTGCGGATCAAATGCTTACGTTTTATTTTTCAATAAGTATTTTTCATTTTGTAGCAGAAGTAAGATCCCTATTTAATTTTCGTAATGGAAGAAAATGGAAAATTACTACAGAAGCAAAGCCAAGTTCCAAGGTAACTATTAATCTTAAGATTCGAACTCTTGACCAAATACGTTTGTACATATGTATATTTGGATATGTTTTGATTTGCTTACAATACATGTACAATACAATACATACACACAATGTGTGTGTATGTTTCTACATGAAAGTAGATAAGGTGTTTAAATACAAATAAAATTATTAATTTCCTTTCAGGCAATGCAAAATTTGTCGAGTTTAAAATTAATAACTATCGATCAAATATTTCATTCAAAACAAAAAATTTTAAAACAACAATTTCCAATTTAAAAACACGTATACATATGTGAGCGCAAATTTAAATTGCATTGATAACATTGTAACTGATAGAAAGTATAAAAATGCACTACTTTTACTTAGATCACATTCATTTATTATATTGCTCTGTCACAAGCCTTCTGATTCTCGCTCCTGAAGGATCTTCTAAAAAGGTTGTTTACACAAAGGTTTTCCAAAAAACGCGCCAATAAGAAAGTCCTGACAACAGTACTCCAAACTAATTTTAAGCGAACGAAGTCGCTCCGGGTATAGCTAGTAATATAATAAAGTAAACTAAGTGGTCTCATTAGGAAATAAAAAACAAATTAAACTCGCATGTACTCAGTTATGCTAAATTTGAATTTTTCAACAAACGTTCATTTTTTAATACTTGGTCCAAAGACCCTTATTTCTAATGACGCTATTTATTCGATTTGGCATACCAAATTTTGTATTATTTCTTTTGGAATAGCCTTCCATTCTTGCTGGACTCGTTGCCACAACTCGTGCAGGTTTGATGGTACCGATTCGTAGAGTCCCAACCATCTTTTCACTATCTACCACAAATTTTCGATAGGATTGAGATCAGGGCTCTGTACTGGCCACTCCATTAACTTAAAATGTTGTTTTGCGATCCATTCTTTGACGAATTTAGACGTGTGTTTTGGATGCCCATCTTGTTGGAATATGATGTCACTCTCCTTATATGCACATTTCTCAACAAAATCGCAAATTCCATCTATTTTTTTAATGGGTCCTTTTTTTTTTTTTTTTCCAACGCTCCACCAAGTAAAACAGCTCCAGACCATGACATTTCCTCCTCCATGTTTCACAGTTTCTTGTACGCGGCGTTTCTGCAACAACCCATTAGGCTTCTTCCAACAAATATTGTTTACCATCCGACTGGTATCGATTGAATTTAGATTCATCAGACCATATAACTCTTTTCCAGTCGTCCAGTGTCCAATTTTTATGCGCCTTGGCAAATTTTAGTCGTGCTTATATATTTTTGTCGGACAAGGCCGGTTTCTTCTTTTTCACTTCTGAGACGTATCCAATGCGCCTGAGTGCTCGACATGCTGTCCACTGGCTGACGGGCTTACCTATGGCTGCAGATGCATCCTTGAGTCTACAATTTTTCTGATTTTTAATTTTTTGCATCATAAGCCTTGCATCTGCATCAGTCAAAATTCGACGTGGACCACTTTTTGCACACGACTGACTTCTGATTGGCTAATTTTTAACTTATTGGATATTATTCGTGTCGAACATCCATTTTCAGTTAGGTTTACTACTGAATCTTTAACGTCTCTTGACAATTTCTTCATTTTATCATTTTCAAAACAAAAAAGCAAAAACACGTTAGATTTCGTACGGTTTTAGTTAAAATCTTTCAGAAAGCACTTCAAAACAGAAGCTCCTTAAAAAAAAGAGGTAAAATTCTGTAATTAAGCTTTCAATTAAATTAGCTGTGCAACTTTTATTGAATGCGACCACTTAGTAAATGCGACCACTTAGTTAACTTTATTATATTATGTATACGAATTTGTTAATAAATATTCAAAGAATAAGCACAAAAAATTTGGATTCATTTCCTTTACTAATAACTTTTTTATGCGTACCCAAAGTCAATAGTGGCAAGCATGTACTCAGACTTGCAGTGTGGTATACTCATTTCAATACGACATTATTTCCCTCGAAATTATGTCGTTTTTTCCTCGGCGGACTAATGTCACTTTAAAACGACATAAGTTCGCCACAAGCAATTTTTAAACGACACAATTTCGCGCGATTTATGACGTTTAGCAGCGACATAATTTCGCCAGAAAAAAACAACATAAGTTCGCGGACCAAATGTACTGCGCGGAATTATGTCGGCGGAATTATGACGCTATGCCGGCCGAGAGCACGGAGACGATCTGCGGGTAATCTGCAGTGCTTGTGGACCAACATGAACATTTGAATAGTGCAGATGCCGGACATAGCTCTGCACTAATTGGGAGCGTTAGCTAGTCGCCCCCCAACTCGCAACACCGAAAAGTGACACCAAATCCCCTTATCTTCATGAGTGATTGGATTCAATCGCTGAAGACTTGGGCCAACTCTGGAGCCTTTACGGATTTTTTCCCTTTCTTCGTTATACTCGTGTTTTTGTAAAACCTAGACAATTTTTAAAAAGGCTTCATTATATTCAGTGGGTGACAAACTTTTTCAAATACTTTACTTTAGTCTTTGCATTTTCTAATGAAGCGGAACATTAAAACGAATACCCTAAGCAGTTTAAGGTGTGACGAAAATCTCTCGTCCGAATTTTGTACAGCAAGTCCGAATTTCGTACATCAGCGGTCAGCCCGACCGCAGTCTTCCTCGTTTCTTGTAGTAGGACTTGTTCATCTAGGTCAAAGTGTGCATTTTGGGGCCAGTTTTCTTCTCCTTCCTTTAGATACGCTGGTCCAGTAAACCATATCGACTGTATGATTTCGTCGACATCAGAACCTCTTGATACAATATCTGCTGGATTCTGTTTCGTTGGGACATGCCGCCATGTAGCTTCACCTGACCACTCTTGAACCTCCGCACCTCTATTCGATACAAATGTGGACAACGAATATGGATGAGACCGGATCCAATGAAGCGTAACTTCAGAATCCGATCAATAAGCAATTTGTTCGATAGGTACCTTTAGAAGGGGCTTGATTCTGTGACAGAGATCTGCGAGAAGGTGAGCGGCACATAACTCAAGTCTTGGAAGCGTCTTAGTCTTGAATGGCGCTACTTTTGACTTTGAAGTCAACAATGATACTTTATAACCTTCTGCAGTGTTGCTACGAATGTAGACGCAAGCTCCATAAGCTCTTAAGGATGCGTCGGCAAAGGCATGTAATTGGACCGGTGACATCGGATCGGTATGCACAAACCGAGGAATTGATTTTTCTTAGACAGTGTCATCTTTATTATATTCCATTCTGTTTCCAAATGCATCGGAATCGACTCATCCCAATCTAACTTATTGAGTCAAAGTTCCTGCAACAGGATCTTTCCTCTAATTACAATTGGACTTAATAAGCCGAGGGGGTCAAACAGTTTCGATGTCACCGATAATATATTCCGTTTTGTCGCTCGGAGACCCATGACAGCATTGTTAATTTGGAACTTTAAGGCATCTTCGTTGGGCAACCACGATATTCCTAACGCCTTAGTAGACTCTGAGTCCGAGATAGGTATGGACTTAAGCCGGCCATCCACAGTCGAATTTGATCAACGAACATTTTCGCAACCACAGGCAAGATAAAATCGTTTCTATCTTTGTCGAACAAAGCGTCGAACAAATTTCTATGAAATTTGAACACGAACACTACCACCAACGACAAACTCTGGAACATGTTCGCCTAACAAATTCGCCTGTGGATGGCATGCTTCAGCTGTGCTCTCAGATGCGGTGACGTCAGGTGAGTTTGAAAACCACTTTGTCAATTCAAAACCTGCAGTTTGAAGAACCTGAGACACTTCACACTTAATAGTTTTTAACTCCTCTACGCATGCAGCAATAGTCAACATGTCATCGACATAAAAGTCGGATCCAATAACTTCAGCATAACTTCAGTGTTGAGCTTATACAATCTCAAGGACTCAGAGGGGTCTCTTCTCTACACTATAAGCTGAAACTGCTATCCGCTTCAATTACCATCACTTGACGATACATTTTCTTTACATCGGCAGTCAGGGCGAACCTATGCAGCTGGAAGCGAAGTAGCGTTGAGTACAACTCGTCTTGGATTGTCGGCGCAACCATCAAAATATCATTTAGCGATATCTGAGTTGACGATTTACAAGAAGCATCGAAAGCGACACGTAACTTGGTTGACGTACTTTGGGGTCTCAGAACGCATTAGTGTGGGATAACATAATGTGAAGCAGAAGGAATTTTATCTCTAAGAGACATAGGATCTAAGGAAAGGTACTTTTCCATAAATTCAAAATACATTTTCTTCATGTCAGGGTCTCGAGACAACCTTCTTTCAAGCGACAAAAACCGCCGTTTTGCAACTTCTAGGGAGTTGCCTAACCCATTTGGATCAGATTTAAACGGCAGCCTTACTTCAAACCGACCTGATGGCAAAACCTGAGTAGTCTTCCGGTAGTGTTCTTCACATAACTTTTGCTCAGGTGACAGAATTTTCTTTAGAGATGTCATTTCTTCCAGTGACCAAAACTCCTGTAGTGTGCTGTCAATAGATACTAACAGCTCTTCACTACAACTAAAACTTTTCACAACTTCTGTAGGGGAAGATGCCTTATATCTTCCTGATAGAACCCATCCTAGGAGGTTTTTCTGCAAAGTTGGAAAGTCAGGACCTTGTCTAATTTGTACAAAAGCTAATAATTCGAAAAAAGATTCTGCTCCTATTAACAAATCTATTCTTTGTGGCTTGTAGAAATATGGGTCCGCCAAAGGTAGGTTCTTTGGAATTTTCCAGTCATTGATATTAACAGACTGGTCAGGGTGGTATCCGGATATTGATTTTAAAATCCAAAAATCGAATGAGAACTCACTACCATTTATACGCGACTTCACCACTGTGTGTACCTTTTTCGTAACTTGAGAATTGGATTCGCCAATACCAAGTAAGTTGATACACGACTCCTCTTTACGGATCTCTCTATAAAAGAGGCATTCTCTCTGGAATTGTTCGGCAAGATAGCGAAGTTCCCTTCGGATCTCGTCAAATGCTCGTTTTTTTTCGGCCAGTTTCTTGGAGTAAGTAAAACGAGCATAATGGAGTGCGCTGACGACTCACACGACACACGTGTAAAGAACCTTCTAGACGAATTAAACAGTTTGAGTGCGCTGCCCTTTCTCGAATGTAAGTATTTAAAAATAATGTTAGTGTTTATTAATAGTAAAAGTGAATTTCCAATGAATAATGCTGAAAATGAGTTTTTAGTTTAAATACCTATGTACTTTGAACATGTACATACATGTATTGTGAAAAAAAGGCACGCCACGCTAACTGCATCTATGTATGTTTGAATACATACGTATATGGTTATACAGCGGAGTGTGGAAGTGAACTTTCAATTTATAATAATAAAAATTAGTTATATATATGGACGTTGATGCACAACGAGAAGTACAAACAAGTGGCCCAACGACACCAAGCACGTGCTTGTTACGCGCGGGGCCCTATTATCAGTTTGGGCAGAAATACGATTTCGCGAGGAAGAATACATAAAGCAAAAATAATGAAGGGACACATAATGAAAATTAAGATACAATTAGGAGTGAAGCAAATGAGTTAAAATATTATGTTTTAATACCGGGATAGACGTTGAAATGCAAATTAAATGATAAAGGTTGTTATAATTATTACATAGAATGCGAAAGGGCAAATTAAGAGGATAATAATTACGTGTTAGTCTAACGGGAACATTAAAAGTTAGGCGGCTTACAAGTTCTACAGAATCAATATCACCACTTATAAGATTATGCATAAAAATAGTACCAAGCATTTTTCTACGGTTTTCAAGTGTAGGTAAATTAAGCAATAGTAATCTACTCTGGTAGGAAGGTAGCCTTACGTTTTGATCCCAGTTCAAACTACGAAGGGCAAAAAGAAGAAATTTTTTTTGCACCGACTCAATACGGTCGATGTGCACTTGATATTGGACTCCAAACTGAAGAACAATATTCCAAAATAGGACGGACAAGGGAGGTAAATATTAATTTGGTTATCAAATTCTTTTGACCGACGCTTTATAAACCCAAGAACACTCATAGCTTTGTTGACCGTCTCCATGATGTGGAGAGTTTTGACACGGCATTCGGACGTTTATCATTGCACTCCAACATGTTGCAATTTTTTGATAACCTGAAGATGCAATCGCCGCATTTAACTGCTCTTGCCCAGGTAGTGCTGGTTACACCAGCCACACAGGTGTCTGTGGAAAGGGCATTTTCCCCACTGCGTTATATAGTTAATGAGAAACGAAGCTCTTGTAAAGACGTTTTTCCAGCCGGGGTAGGTTCAGGGGGTTTGGCCGAGGTCTCCACAAAAATTTATAAACTTACAGTAGACGATGTGGGTTCAGTAAGCGCACTTATAGGCGTGATCTCGGAGGTAAGAGAGGGTAAGCCACCAGGGTAGTACGACTATGATCTCGGAAGGAGTTCCGTGTCAATTATCGCCTCTAGTGAGAGGCCCGAGCGTTCGGACAGATCCAGAACCTATAGAACTAATAACGACAGTGTTCGGGTGATCCCAAGAACTATGTCGGGCGAGGGTACAGACGTATACAAGTAAGCACTACCGAGGTCGATGGTGAAATTCGGGCGGACCCAGAACTTCAGGATTATCTACGGGAAATCCGGGCAGGCCTCGGAATACCTAGGGTCTTACTACCAAATTAATGTGGACAGGCTAGAGTCTTCGACGTTGATTGTAAAATCTGGACGGATCCTAGATTTTAAATTTAACTACGGAAATCCGGGCGAGCCCCAGGATATTTACGGGTTTATAGGTTACTGGTTCAGGCGGTCAATGCTGATTACAAAATCCGGTCGGACCCAAGATTCTTATAATCAACTACGGGTGTGGTCTAGGGTATCAATATTACTTATAAAATTCGGGCGAACCCAGAATTCTATAACGAACTACTGTTTAAAGTCGGGCAACCCCAGAACTTCTAACTACTATTTAAAGCCGGGCAAACCCAGAACTTCTAATTAACTACTATTTAAAGTCGGGCAAACCCAGAACTTCTAATTAACTACGATTTAAAGTCGGGCAAACCCAGAACTTCTAATTAACTACGATTTAAAGTCGGGCAAACCCAGAACTTCTAGTTAACTACAATAATTAATACAGGACAAGTTAGGTTATAAGGTTGGGGTTATAGGTCATACGCAGACCCACTGTTAACTCAAGATTATTAGTTTATTTATTGATTCGACCGCCGGAATTAGGTTACGGATTATTGTTGGTTATTTTCTACGCTTGTTTAACGGGGTTCCTATTAGCCGATATTACTCCGATTTAAATAAAAGAAACGCACACGTCACTCAATTTTTATATTAATTAGTTCCACTTTTATTCACTTTGTTCTTCCGTTTCTTGTTTGTTTTTTTTTCTCTTGATTTTAACAATTGCTCTTTCTCGAGACTTTCTTTGCTGCACCAGACACTAACTAGTGGTAGACTGTACCACGTGCTTACCCTACAGCCGCGTACTTCAGCTTAATACTCTCTATTATGTTTCTCCACGACGATCCGCTCTGTTTCAGTACTCGCACTCGACTGACTTCCCGGCGTTTTTCCCTCTGCCTTCGATCCTCGCAGCCGCGGCTTTTTTGTAATTCACCACATCACGGCGCGTGCCTACGCGCTGTCGCTGAGGTGAGCTTTTGTCGCTAGACTCTCTGATCGCGCGTTCACTCGCTCGCACTCCGTCGCGAGCTTTCTCATTGGTCTACGTGGCTTATTGTTGTCTCTCGCTCTGTCTGGCGTCGGCTGCGCAGTCGACGTCGTATGCTTTGTCGCTCTGCCTTTTCGTTCGTTTGCCGCTTCTCGTTCTGCCGAGCGTCGACTGTACCGTCGCCGCTGTGAGTTTTGTCTCTCTGCCTCGCGACTGCACCTTTCCCTATTCCCTATTTCCTTGTTCGCTCCCCTACTATATATTTATAGACTAAGGCATATGGGTTTTCTTAGGGCTATGATTAATATATTTAAAACAAAACATGGCTTCAGGGGTTTCTCTTAATCTAATGAGATAGTTGATGACAAAACTCCCTCGCCTACTCCATGGGCTTGGGGTTGTCGATAACACGGCAATAACAAGTAAATACAAAAATAATAATAATAATGAATTCCGTCCCTCCCCCCTCCGTGGGGTTTTGGGCGCCTATGTGGCGGCGTCGGAATCGTCGTCACACCCTCCCCTTACTCGACAGGCCGAAGGGTTACGGTGAGCGTCATCTGACCCTTGGCGTCGACGTTCCCGGTCACTCGGTAGGTACCGCCGTCGCATGTCCGGGAAAAGCGATCCCGCTTAGGTCCCCGTGGTGTGAAGCTCGCCAACTCCCCTACAAGGTTCCGGGGGAGCATACGACCGGGCGTGTAGACCCTCCAGGCCTCAGGAGCTTCCACTAACGTGGTTGGTGGGGCATCGACTCCTGCCTGCTCCAGTGACTCGATGTCGTCGAGCAAATCGTCCAGGCTATAACCCAGGTTGGTGTCGTCGAGCTCCCCTAGCAGGTTTAGACTGAGTTCGTCGTCGTCCTCTGTCGTCGCTTCGGGCTGGGCATCTTCCTCTTGCGGTGGCCGCGCTTCTGTTTCCTGCGATGGTCGGGTTTCCTTTTCCTGAGGGGACCGGGCTCCTGTCGGTTCGGTCGTCGAGGTTCGGGGCGTTCGTCGACGTAGGCTCAGCGATGGGAACTGGCTGTCCTGGTCCACTTCCCAGTCGTCTGCCGGAGACTCCACGTACCTACGACGGAGGATGGCTTGACTGTCGGTCAGGTCCTCGTCTTCCTCGGATGTTACCGATTCCCAAGTGCAATATTTTTGCCGGCGCCTGTGGTTACGGTGGTTGTCTCGGTGTTTTTCTTCCGTTACTTCCCGGTCCTGCTGTCCTTCGTCGTCCGTCGTAGCTTCGGGGGGTGGGGCCGTTTCCGCTTGTGGCTCTTGGGCCACCGGTTCGTGGTGCCCGTCGTCGTCGTTATGACCTGTGTCCTGCGCTCTCCATGCCGGACGCTCGGCCAAGGGGGGTGCGAAAGCCCGTCGGCAGTAGGCCTCGAATCGGTGGGCCGGTTCCTGTCCTGGTGGCGGAATAATGTCCATGGTGACTTGCCGCACTTGGGTGACGCGGTAGCCTCCGGGAATCGCTGCGCAGTGGTAGTCCTCTTTCTCCCTTATGAAGCTGGCCGTCCACACTCCGTCTTCGTCGTCTTCTTCGTCCGTTTCTTCTTCGCCTTGCCATCGGTCCAAGGTTGCCTCCGCTCGGTGTTGATAGATACCCCGTCCTGTCCTGGGGTCGCGTGGGCGTCCTTGCGGTGGGGCCCAATCTTCTCGCCAGGGCTCGTAGGTCTCCCTAGGTATGGCTCTAGAGTGTGGGTGTCGCCGATCGGCCTCGGGGGCGGGGGGACTAGCATATGCCGTGCCTGGGGAGAACCTTACCGACTGGTCTGATTGTGGTGAGGCATACCCGAACGATTCATACCAGGGTGAGGCATCCCCGCCGGGCTCGTCGATCGAACCTTCGGCCTCCGAATCGGTTTGCTCTTCGCTGCCGTTGCTATCCGCCGTGGTGAGGTCAATCGCTTCCGGGGTGGACATGGACCTGTCGTCGTCATTGTCATCGAGCCGTTCCTCTGTGGAGTCCGAATCGCCTCTATTCTTCTCGTCTTCCATCGTACCTTTGAAGGGAAAGATAACTTATCTTACGGAAACGGTTCTAAATCTTTGACTTCCCTACCTACTGGTGCAGCTTACAATAGACGTCTTATATTTAGTTACAATTGTTATATATTTAAATGGAAGTTATATCTATAATATAGTAATGTAGTAATATACCTTACGAAACTTATTCGGCCGTGGGCGTTCCCTCGTCACGGAATTCTCGCAGCTCTGCGATGTTGGCCACTCGTCTCTTGCGTTCTCCGGGCTTCTGGATTCGGACGATGTTCGGCGATATGAATTTGACTACCCGGAATGGGCCGTCGTACTTCGGCGCCAACTTGGCTGCGAAGCCGTCAGCTCCCTTTGACAGATGGTGCTGTTTGACCAGCACGAGTGAGCCCAAGTTGGGACGCCATTCCCGTCTCCTCAGGTTATAGTGACGCATCTGGTCGGCGCTGGCTCGTTCTGCATTGACTCTGACGACCTCGAATACTTCTTTCATCCTGGCTGCCTTATGTGCGAAGTCCTCGGGCGGGTTCCCGTTCCCTCTCGTCTTTCTCTTCGTACAAGGCCTTGGGCATCCTCGGTTCGCGACCATGCATCAAGAACGTAGGACTGTAGTTGGTAGTGTCTGAAATGCTCGAGTTCACTGCTAAGGTCATCTCAGGTAAAAGGTTGTCCCAACCAGACTGTTCGCCTTCGATGAACTGGGCGATCATCGTCTTGACGGTGCGATTCGCCCGCTCCGTTGGATTCTCGTGTGGTGAGTATGGTGCCGTGTACTGTAACTCGCACCCGAGTTCTTGTATGTATTCCCTGAATGTGCGGCTCGTAAACTGTGCTCCGTTGTCGCACACGAATACTCGGGGACTCCAAAATGTCCGAGAATACGTTCACGGAATGCCTTGAGCAGAGTCGCCGTGGTTGCCTTCCGGAGAGGTACAAGCTCGACCCATTTGGAGAATGCGTCGAAGAATACCAACAGCATGGTGTTACCTGTCTTTGATTTTGGCAGAGGTCCCACGAAGTCGGCACACCAGACAGAGCAGGGTTCTTCTATACGCCGGGTCAGCATGTGACCTGCCGGCTTTTGCTGGTTGACCTTGAACTTTTGACATGTTAGGCAGCTTTGTACATACCTCTTGACGTCGCGGTACATTCCGGGCCAATAATATTTCGAGGCGACACGTAAGATCGTCTTTCGTATTCCGAAGTGGCCAGCTGTCGGGGCGTCGTGGCACTCCTCCAATACTCGTCTCCGGTGACGCATAGTTTCCACGGTACAAAATCCGCGTCGTCTGGTCGAGTCCCAAGACGGCGATAAATTTGTCCATCCTCATAAGCGAAGTCGGGAAACTCCTCTGGATTTGCCAAGATCTGTTCTCGTTTTTGTACCCACCATTTACATCCTTCTTCGTCTTCTTCCGTCCGTTGGAGTACGGCCAGGGGTTGGCGGGACAGGGTGTCCGCGACGACGTTCTGGCATCCTTTCCTATAGGTCACCGAGTATCGGAATTGCTGTAACTCGAGGGCCCATCGGGCTATTCGGCCAGATGGACTTTCGATTGAATTCAACCACTTCAACGCAAGGTGATCTGTGATAATTGTGAATTCATATCCCTCGAGGTAACAGCGCCACTTCCGTATAGCCCACACGACTGCTAAACATTCTTTCTCGGTCGTGGTGTAGTTTTCTTCGGCTTTCTCTAGTCTACGACTGATGTAGGCGATAACTCTTTCAGTCCCTTCTGTCTCTTGAGTTAATACCGCGCCTAATCCAACGTCGCTTGCGTCTGTCTGGACTGTGAATCTGTGGTCGAAGTTTGGACAAGCTAAAGTGGGGGCACTCGTAAGCCGGTCCTTTAGTTCGTCGAAGGCGAACTGTTCTTCTGCGTCCCAGTGCCACTTAGTACTCTTGCGTAGTAGCTTCGTCATCGGTTGTACGATCGTCGCGAAATTGGGTACAAATCTCCGGTACCACGAGGCCATCCCCAGACACCGCCTAAGTTCTTTCAAGGATGTGGGTGGTTGTAGCTCTTTTACCGCTGCTACCTTGTCGGGATCTGTGTGAATACCAGCTTCACTTACCATGTGTCCTAGATACTTGAGTTTCCTTTTGAAGAACGAGCATTTTTCCTTGTTAATCCGTAGGTTAGCCACTCTGAGTCTTCGGAATACCTCTTGGAGGTTCCGTGCGTGCTCTGCTAAGTCTCTCCCGATTACCACTATATCATCCAGATAAGCAAACGCAAACGGATCTAGTTCGGGCCCGATGACGCTATCGAGGGCGCGTTGGAACGTAGCTGCTGCAGAATGTAGTCCAAATGGCATGACGCGCCATTGGAAAAGACCTCGCCCGGGGACTGTAAAGGCCGTATATTGTTTGCTATCCGGTGCCATGGGTATCTGCCAATAACCACTTTTCAGGTCTAGTGTCGACAGGACTCGGGCCTGGCTAAGTCGTTCGAGGATATAATTGATCCGTGGCGTCGGGTACGCGTCTGGAATCGACCTGGCGTTTAGTTGTCGGAAATCGACACACATACGCCACTCGTCGTTCTTTTTGCATACAAGGACAATGGGTGCGCTATACGGACTTTTAGACGGTTCTATCTGTCCTGCGGCTAATAATTCGTTCACCTGTTCGTCGATGACGCGTTGCATCGCGGGGTTCTTCGGATAGTACCGTTGTTTCACTGGTCGTTCGTCTCGCATCGTGATAGTATGCTGCGCGATGTGTGACACGCCTGACATCCCTTCGAAACCACCGAGTTCTTGTTCAAGGAACCGGTCGATATATTCCTGATCGGCGGGAGGCCAGTTTTCCTTATGCTGGAGGTGTACGCTACTTCCTGCTAATTTTTCCCGCCTTTCTTGATCATTTCCCAGCTCGGTCCTTGTGTCGCTTGCGGCTCTCTCGGTTGTCCTTTCTGTCTCTAGCCCTCGTAGACTGGCCATGATCGGTTGACTTTCTGCTTGGGGTCTCGGGATTGGTATAGTCTCCCGAAGGTTGAGGCGTGCTCGTCCGCACCGTATGGTAGTACCGATTGCACAGAGGAAGTCGAGTCCTAGTATGACTTTATCTAACATCGAGTTCATAACTAACAGCGCTATCTCTACTGTCTGCCCTCCGAAATGTAGATTGGCGACTACCATCCCTGTGATACTGACGCTGGTCCCGTCCGCCAGTCGTATGCCAGTGCATACCTCTCTAACCGTTACTGACGCTTCTAGCTGTCCAAGGAGCGTCTCATTAATAAAACTCCTTGTAGCTCCACTGTCAACCGTGGCCAAGACCGGGATGTCTGCGATCTTTATTTGCGCCACGATCTTCCCGTCTTCTACGCGCAAGGGCGCACCTATTCTCGGGTCTCTGTTACTCTCGTCCCCAACTGTTCCCGGGCCGGTCGGGGGCGCTGGTCGTTTCCCGACCCCGGGCGTCTGCAACAATCGATCGTTCTAACCCCCTCCCGCCTACAATCCCAACACACTAGCCGTCGGGGGTTCTGGCAATCTCTCGCGAAGTGACCTTCTACGCCGCAGTTGAAGCATATTCGTCCTTCTGCCGACGTTAATTCTTGGTTCATCATTCTGTTTGAGATTTCTCCCCTCGTCGAGGCCAGTGGTTGGGCTTGTGGGGGAGTTTGAGGGTTGTTACGGAAGGGATTGCGCGCTTGGGTGGGGTTCAAGGGCGCGTGTGACTGTAGGGTTTCTCGGACACCTCCAAGTGATCGGCCGGGGTTTCGGTATGACGGGTCTCTAGCTTGTGATCGCATACAGTCGCGATACTGGATACTTTCAAACTCGACTGCCAATTGTGAAAGTTGGCTCAGTGTCTCAAAGTCACTTCGTTTAACATACATCTGATACGCAGGGAGAGAATTCTCGTAAATCCTGTCTAGTTCTTGAGCTTGATCGTAACCGGCGTGGCGCATCAGGGTGCGTATCTCGATTACGTAATCTTTGAAGCCTTCTCCCTCTCGTTGGTATCGGGCCCGTATGTCGTCTTCCAAACGGCGGAAGTAATGCGGCGGTAAAAAGAAGTCTAAGAACTCCCGACGGAATACTGTCCACGTGGCCCCCTGTAATTGGCTCGTCCTAAACCACCGGGAAGCCCTATCTGTGAGCGTTTCTGTCATCACCCTGGGCAACTGAGAAAAAGGGAGAGCGTACGATGTAGCCCTCTCTTCTAGTTCTTCTAGAAACGCCAAGGGGTCGGTGTGGCCGTTAAATTTGAGTCCCCATTTCCGAACTTGTTCGGCTACGGCAACGTGTACCGTAGCCCGCCCGTACATGCTTCCGTGGGCCGTTTCACCCGCTTGGTTCTGGTCATGGCCATGGTAACGGTCTGCGCCCTTCTCTGCGGCATGGGCCCGTTCATTGTCGACGGGGCTCCCACCCCTGGGGGTAAAAAATCCAGGAACGTGTAGCTGGACTGACCTGTGGTCGGGGTCGGTTCCATCCGACCGTTGGGTGCCAGAAGTGGAACCCCCGGTCGTAAAGCTAACTTCTAATTCGACCAATCGGGCCTTTTGATTTAGAGAGAGCTCACCTGCTTTAATCACCTCGGCAAACCGTTTTCTCATCTCGTCTACTTTTCCTGTGCCGTCGAATCCAAATTCCAAGGCAAAATTAATAAGTTCGTCCTTCCTTAGTGAATAAATCCAGCGTGTTCCTAGCCGGCCGTCCGTCGGACCCGAAGCAACCTTCTTCTCCTCCGATTCGTGGTCTGCCATCGTAGTGTTTTCGGTGTCCTCTTCAGATTTTGTTATTATAGGTTCTTGTTTTACTTCTTCGTCGATTGTATTTTCACTCTCTACCTATCTTTGATCAGCCTCGCACTTTGCGGGGCTTTAGTCCGCCTGATATTTTTACTCCGATCGTTCGTGATCAGACCCACGAAAGTCCCTGTTCGGGCGCCATTGTAAAGACGTTTTTACAGCCGGGGTAGGTTCAGGGGGTTTGGCCGAGGTCTCCACAAAAATTTATAAACTTACAGTAGACGATGTGGGTTCAGTAAGCGCACTTATAGGCGTGATCTCGGAGGTAAGAGAGGGTAAGCCACCAGGGTAGTACGACTATGACCTCGGAAGGAGTTCCGTGTCAATTATCGCCTCTAGTGAGAGGCCCGAGCGTTCGGACAGATCCAGAACCTATAGAACTAATAACGACAGTGTTCGGGTGATCCCAAGAACTATGTCGGGCGAGGGTACAGACGTATACAAGTAAGCACTACCGAGGTCGATGGTGAAATTCGGGCGGACCCAGAACTTCAGGATTATCTACGGGAAATCCGGGCAGGCCTCGGAATACCTAGGGTCTTACTACCAAATTAATGTGGACAGGCTAGAGTCTTCGACGTTGATTGTAAAATCTGGACGGATCCTAGATTTTAAATTTAACTACGGAAATCCGGGCGAGCCCCAGGATATTTACGGGTTTATAGGTTACTGGTTCAGGCGGTCAATGCTGATTACAAAATCCGGTCGGACCCAAGATTCTTATAACACTAGTTTACAAAATAATATTCTTGGTGTGCTCCCCAGCAATTGATGGCAAATTCTGTTAGTGTTGGACCCCTAGATCGCGAAAATAGCATTAATTTTTTTTTCGATGGAACAGTTTTTTTTTAAAGATTTTTTAAAGTTCGAAATGTTAAATTTCGGACTTTTTTCGAACTTCTTCTTATATCTCGGCAGATATCCACCCGATTGGGCCAGTTTTAGTTTTATTTTAAAGTCAATAGATCAAAGCTCAACTTTGCCATACAGATCAATATGATTGGATAAGTAATGGCAGCGTAGAAACTTGACAAAGATGAAAAATGTGTTTTTTGGTCGACTGTAAGTCGGCTGTATATATCGTAAAAACTCGAAATAAATCCGTTGAAAAATCATAATGGGTACAAACTTAAAGTTTACATCCTACCGAATAAAACATGCCGGATATGGCCCAAATCCAAGGAAAACTGGATTTATGGTGGATTTTTAAAGTTCGGATTTTTCCACTTTTTTCGATTGACAAAGTCCAAATTTAAGATTTATCATAGGCGGCGACATGTAAACAAAAATGAGTGGTGATGGCAGCCGGGTCAAAAAATAGCTAAATCAGATATTTAAAAGCTAGAAATTTATAAAAATGAATTTAATTTTTAAAAATTCTTTAAAAAATATTAAAATTCTTGCGTTATGACTGAGAGTATTTTTAATAAGTAATATCCATCTGGACAATTCATTCTTAAAAAGTAGCTAACCTTAACTTTACAAAAGCATGCTCTTTTTAATAAGTACTGCCTTATCAAAAACGAAAAAAAGAGTACGTATTAGAGAAAAAAATAAGAAAATAATGAACAAGATAAAAGAATACACTTGTTTAAATGGTCCAAACACTTTTTGCAATGTGTGTGGTAAATTTATTATGAATAATAAATTTCGACCCTTTGATAGTGAGGTGATAGATGGATATTACTTATTAAAAATACTCTCAGTCATAACGCAAGAATTTTAATATTTTTTAAAGAATTTTTAAAAATTAAATTCATTTTTATAAATTTCTAGCTTTTAAATATCTGATTTAGCTATTTTTTGACCCGGCTGCCATCACCACTCATTTTTGTTTACATGTCGCCGCCTATGATAAATCTTAAATTTGGACTTTGTCAATCGAAAAAAGTGGAAAAATCCGAACTTTAAAAATCCACCATAAATCCAGTTTTCCTTGGATTTGGGCCATATCCGGCATGTTTTATTCGGTAGGATGTAAACTTTAAGTTTGTACCCATTATGATTTTTCAACGGATTTATTTCGAGTTTTTACGATATATACAGCCGACTTACAGTCGACCAAAAAACACATTTTTCATCTTTGTCAAGTTTCTACGCTGCCATTACTTATCCAATCATATTGATCTGTATGGCAAAGTTGAGCTTTGATCTATTGACTTTAAAATAAAACTAAAACTGGCCCAATCGGGTGGATATCTGCCGAGATATAAGAAGAAGTTCGAAAAAAGTCTGAAATTTAACATTTCGAACTTTAAAAAATCTTTAAAAAAAAAATGTGCCATCGAAAAAAAAATTAATGCTATTTTCGCGATCTAGGGGTCAAACACTAACAGAATTTGCCATCAATTGCTGGGGAGCATTTTGGCTGTAAACTAGTGTAATCAACTACGGGTGTGGTCTAGGGTATCAATATTACTTATAAAATTCGGGCGAACCCAGAATTCTATAACGAACTACTGTTTAAAGTCGGGCAACCCCAGAACTTCTAACTACTATTTAAAGCCGGGCAAACCCAGAACTTCTAATTAACTACTATTTAAAGTCGGGCAAACCCAGAACTTCTAATTAACTACGATTTAAAGTCGGGCAAACCCAGAACTTCTAATTAACTACGATTTAAAGTCGGGCAAACCCAGAACTTCTAGTTAACTACAATAATTAATACAGGACAAGTTAGGTTATAAGGTTGGGGTTATAGGTCATACGCAGACCCACTGTTAACTCAAGATTATTAGTTTATTTATTGATTCGACCGCCGGAATTAGGTTACGGATTATTGTTGGTTATTTTCTACGCTTGTTTAACGGGGTTCCTATTAGCCGATATTACTCCGATTTAAATAAAAGAAACGCACACGTCACTCAATTTTTATATTAATTAGTTCCACTTTTATTCACTTTGTTCTTCCGTTTCTTGTTTGTTTTTTTTTCTCTTGATTTTAACAATTGCTCTTTCTCAAGACTTTCTTTGCTGCACCAGACACTAACTAGTGGTAGACTGTACCACGTGCTTACCCTACAGCCGCGTACTTCAGCTTAATACTCTCTATTATGTTTCTCCACGACGATCCGCTCTGTTTCAGTACTCGCACTCGACTGACTTCCCGGCGTTTTTCCCTCTGCCTTCGATCCTCGCAGCCGCGGCTTTTTTGTAATTCACCACATCACGGCGCGTGCCTACGCGCTGTCGCTGAGGTGAGCTTTTGTCGCTAGACTCTCTGATCGCGCGTTCACTCGCTCGCACTCCGTCGCGAGCTTTCTCATTGGTCTACGTGGCTTATTGTTGTCTCTCGCTCTGTCTGGCGTCGGCTGCGCAGTCGACGTCGTATGCTTTGTCGCTCTGCCTTTTCGTTCGTTTGCCGCTTCTCGTTCTGCCGAGCGTCGACTGTACCGTCGCCGCTGTGAGTTTTGTCTCTCTGCCTCGCGACTGCACCTTTCCCTATTCCCTATTTCCTTGTTCGCTCCCCTACTATATATTTATAGACTAAGGCATATGGGTTTTCTTAGGGCTATGATTAATATATTTAAAACAAAACATGGCTTCAGGGGTTTCTCTTAATCTAATGAGATAGTTGATGACAAAACTCCCTCGCCTACTCCATGGGCTTGGGGTTGTCGATAACACGGCAATAACAAGTAAATACAAAAATAATAATAATAATGAATTCCGTCCCTCCCCCCTCCGTGGGGTTTTGGGCGCCTATGTGGCGGCGTCGGAATCGTCGTCACACTCTCTTAGTGCGGAAAATATAAATTCGCTTTTAATTGTAAAGCTGAACGCCGAATAAATTGGTAACACATGAAATTTATATGCACTCATGTACAAATTGTTATTAAAAAAATTATTATTCGGCAATACGAAGTTTACATATATACCCTAAAACCATCCCACGCATAAATAGTGTTTATATAACTTATGCGAACGCTGTAGTCGGGTTGGTGTCCCGACTATCTAATAATCGTAACTCAGCTAAAGGGAGTGCGAGGGAGATGGAGATATCAACTTTGATCACGCTTAACTTTTAAAGGAATGGTCCGCTTTAAAAAACTTCTTCTACTTTTCGATAGGTATTGATAAACACAACAAAACTGCATTCCTACTTTTCCGAAATATTAAAATTTTTAAAATCGTATATCAGCTATTGTGGGCGATAGAGGGGGCGTGGCACCTTTTTGAAATAAACTTGCGCTGCGTAGGAACTCCTAGAATCTGTATGCAAAATGCCAATCTTCTAGCTTTTATAGTTTCCGAAATCTCAGCGTTCATACAGACAGACAGATGGACAGACGGACAGACAGACATAGCTAGATCGACTCGGCTAGTGATCCTGATCAAGAATATATATACTTTATTCCTTCTAGCTGTTACATACTTTTGCACGAATACAATATACCCTTTTACTCTACGAGTAACGGGTATAAAAAGGCACACAATCAAAAAAGACACTTATTCTGAGACAGTTATAGGTTTTGATCATTCAAAAACACTTATTCAGTGAGGGGAAAGCAAAAGTCTCCCTTTTTTTCTGTTATTGAGAGACAGAAATAAGGTTTGTGTCAGCCGAAAACAGTCAACAGAAAGCACTTTGGAACAAAAAATAACTGTTTTCTGTCCGAGACTGACAGAAAATTTTAGTTTTTTTCTGTTTTGTGAGTATATATATGGACGTTGATGCACTACGAGAAGTACAAACAAGTGGCCCAACGATACCAAGCACGTGCTTGTTACGCGCGGGGCCCTATTAACAGTTTGGTCAGAAATACGATTTCGCGAGGAAGAATACATAAAGCAAAAATAATAACGGGACACATAATGAAAATTAAGATACAATTAAGAGTGAAGCAAATGAGTTAAAATATTAGTTTTTAATACCGGGATAGACGTTGAAATGCAAATTAAATGATAAAGGTTGTTGTAATTATTACATAGAATGCGAAAGGGCTCGTGGAGACTAAAATTTGATGTACATCGTGGCAAATTAAGAGGATAATAATTACGTGTTAGTCTAACGGAAACATTAAAAGTTAGGCGGCTTACAAGTTCTACAGAATCAATATCACCACTTATAAGATTATGCATAAAAATAGTACCAAGCATTTTTCTACGATTTGCAAGTGTCGGTAAATTAAGCAATAATAATCTACTCTGATAGGAAGGTAGCCTTACGTTTTGATCCCAGTACAAACTACGAAGGGCAAAAAGAAGAAATTTTTTTTGTACCGACTCTATACGGTCAATGTGCACTTGGTATTGTGGGCTCCAAACCGAAGAACAATATTCCAATATAGGACGGAAAAGGGAGGTAAATAATAATTTGGTTATATCAGGGTCGTCAAATTCTTTTGACCAACGCTTTATAAACCCAAGAACACCCATAGCTTTGTTGACCGTCAGCATTATGTGGCAGTCAAATTTAAGCTTCGGGTCCAGAAGAACGCCTAAATCATTTACTGAATATATACGGTCAAGTGGCAAGTTCTGAAGCAAATAACTTATAAACGTAGGAGTACCCCTATGAAAGGTCATTACATTACATTTCAGGCAGTTCAAATTTAAGAGGTATACTCACACCATACTTGAAAATTATCAATGTCTGATTGTAAGCCGAAATCATATTCTATATTGTTGAATATCAAACAAACGAGAATTTGTTATGATAGAGGGAAGATCGTTAATAAACAAAGTGAACAGCAAAGGTCCCAAATGACTGCCCTGGGGCACTCCAGATGTCACGTGGATCATTTTAGAAACAGCGTTCTTAAATATAACCCTCTGAGTCCTTCCATTCAAATAACTCGAAATCCAAGTTAAAAGATTACTTGGAAACCTAAGCAAGTCCAGTTTAAATAAAAGAAGAGAGTGGTTAACAGAGTCAAAGGCTTTACTGAAATCTAAAGTTTAGATAGATAGATGTTGCTCATAAATTATTAGGTCAGAGCCAGGTGGAATATAAGAACATATAATAAAGATAGACAAGGATTGCAGGGAAACTTTCACACAAACAAATTCAATGTCATTTGGGGCATGAGAGTGAATTCTCTTCGAATTTATGGTGGAGGTAACGGCAATTAGAACGCCGCCCCCCCTACGGGAAAGGCGATCGGTTCTGTAAATATTAAAGTTCTTTGACAGAATTTCAGAGTCATTTATCTCTGGCTTCAGCCAAGTTTCAGGAAAAGCTAGGATATCGTCCGTAAATGCCGAGGAGTCAGCATAAAGCTTAGGTAGCTTCATGTTAAGTCCTCTAACATTTTGGTAAGCCAAAAATAAACTTTTCAGTTTTTTGGCGCCGTGGAAGGTCTGTTATTTGTTCTCGGTCTATTAGGAACAAATTCTTTTATAACTAAATCATCATTAAGCCAAAAGCTTTCAGAAAGTAGTACTTTAAAGACATCAGGCGGAGCAAAAATTTTGAACGACGATATCCTAAGGGCGTAAGAAAATCGAAATTGTTCAACCGCAATATCCTCGGATGGGAATTTTTCTCTAATAAATTCCAAAACATCCTCAGATGTGGTATCAGGCGTGAATCTTGAAAAAAACAATTGCTTCCTTTGTGGAACAACTGAGAGTATCTTACGCCCACCATTAGCAGTCTGAACTTTACTCAGCTGTGAGCCAGAAACGGCACCTTTGGGTACAACTGGGAGTTTCTTACGCCCCCCAACAGCAGTCTGAGCATCACTCGGCTGAGAGACAGATACGGCGCCTACTGTACCTATAGGTAAGGTCGGCACCGAATTGGTTGACTCCGCCGGCTCAGATCCAGGGACAACACCGGAACTAGCTGTGTCCGTTTGCACAGGCGGTTCACTTACCCCTGTGTCAGCTGAAACTGCTGCAGCTACCAGGTTGGGATTTAAGGTAGATCCTACATTCGCATTTACTGTCGTTGAGCTAGCTTTTTTGCGTTTGGGCGACTCGGTTAATAATTTTTTTTATTAAATTGGTCACAAACGGAATTGAACCCGTCATTGAGCTGTTTAAAAACTCGTGAAAGGTTCAATAGACCGTCTCCAGTCTGCCTCATAAAGCTGCCCATCTCAACTGCCAAATCCCTGCAGGACTCACATGTCCACATGAGACCAGTCCGCAGTTCAATGTAGTCTTTTACTCTGCCGGTAAAGCCTGCACATTTAGCGTGCATCATTTCTTCGCAGAGCCAACAGAAAATGAATGGGTCTTTAGATGTGGTTGAAAGAGTACAATTATTCTTAGAACAGACGAGAGCCATTATAAGAAACTAAGTTATTTAAAATGAGTAAAAAATGAAAAATAAGAAAACGTGAAAAATACCTCGAGTAAATTTGGCACTGGGATCAAATTCACCAAAACCGCAAAAACACAAGAGACGAAAGTATAAGAGCGCGAGATCGCGAATTATATCGAAAACAAGAGAGCGCGAGAGAAAATGTCTTCAATCGAGTGAGCGTAGCTTGTGGGGCACCAACAACTTAACGCACAAACAGTTACAATGTAAAGCAAGCGAGAGAGAGAGACTATGAGAATAGCACCCAAAAGTCTACAAGAAATTCGGCTGGTACAGAGAGAGTGAAATTACAGTTATAATAGAGCGGCAAAAAGAGAGTAAGAGAGAGAATACAAGAGCCAATTTAGGGAGTGCAAATTACACTAACAAAGCCAAGATATTAAACAAAACTAATGTAAATGTTATAATAACAATAACAACGTACCCGATTAACTGGGAGATCTATCAAAACAATAAACACGATTGTTATGTTACACTTTGTTAGTAAACAAACACAAGATACTGGCGAGAAAGTCACAAAATAAGACAAAAAGTCGGAGCACACAGGTAAACACAACCGATCACAAGCGACGCTTAATCGATACTTTCAATATGTACGCTGTTAGTGTGTGCAAATTTTAGGTATGTGTGTGCATTTTCTATTATGCAATTTTTAAGGCCATTGGTCAGAAATAAGACGAGTTGAGTTGCGTGTGTGTGGACTGAATTGATTTTTATTCTTGCCAGTTGTGAAGCCTATTTGACACTGTACGTAGGTTAAGTATATGGAATAAAATAGAAGTGGCATTATGCGCCTATATGTTAGAGATGATTAAAGCTGCAAGCGTTCACGAACAGCCATCTTGTGCTTGTATTTTAATAGGTTCTATTTTAAAAAATAATATGAAATAATTCTTTAATTATGTATATTTTTAGGAGTTTGAGTGAACTATGAGTGCCTACAAATCAAAGACAAGGAAGATGTTCTCAGGGAGAAGCTGTTCGCTTGGCGAAACTCGGAAGTATATATATAAATATTAACAATTTTTATTATTTATTGTTATTTCACTTATATACAAATATTATAAATAAATACGTTTTCATTCATTAATTCATACTCAATAGTAATAAGACTGCTGTAATAATTCTTTAATTATGTATATTTTTAGGAGCTTGAGTGAACTATGAGTGCCTACAATTCAAAGACAAGGAAGATGTTCTCAGGGAGAAGCTGTTTGCTTGGCGAAACTCGGAAGTATATATATAAATATTAACAATTTGTATTATTTATTGTTATTTCACTTATATACAAATATTATAAATAAATACGTTTTCATTCATTAATTCATACTCAATAATAATAAGACTGCTGTAAGACTTAAATATTTTTAGTTATAAGTAATTTTTAATTATGTAAAATGTAAAATAATAAATAAAAAATGAATACAAAATAAAGAACGTGAACATACAAATTTTTTTGTTTTTTTTTAATTCCTTTTGGATCCAGAATGGAACATTCTTGAAATCGAGAAGAAAGTCTTCTTGAACTCAAGCACATTTAATAATGAAATCAAGAAGAATCGCTCTTGAAATTGTGAGGAGTCACCGAACTGACCCCCCACATGTTGACACTATTAAGATAATCAGCCACGGAGGCAAGAAATAAATATGGCCACGGAGGCATTACTAAGTTTAATAAACAAAAGACTCGTAGCCCTGGAGGAATAGGTCGATAGTTAAGTCTAGTATTTAAGTGTTGTCTAGTTGGTATTTTCGGTGCCAAGGAGGCCGATAGATAAATATTCTTAAGAATACTCGTGAATATTTTTACGATAAGTGCGATCACTAACGATCTGGGACGAGACACGTGGATCGGGCGGAACGCGGCGGTCTTACGTTTTCGACGCCCAAACGCATCGGTTGCACGACTCCGGCAAGATCAGGGACTAGCGAAGTAAGTTAACCAACGAGTAAACCAAAACCTACAGTGCGGGTAAAGACACAAGACCCAGAATAAAAGTGAAACCCGAAAACCTACCCGTCCCGAGTCGCCTACTAATTTGGGGAATCGGGGATCGCCACTCGAGCCACACAGGGCCAGCGGAAGGCAGAGTACTTATTTGACTGGTAATATCTCCGAATAAGTGCCCTATCCTTTCTCGTCGGAACCAGCGCCGAGAACGGGCCACTTATTTGTCTGGTCATATTCTGCAAATAAGCGTACCGTTTCCCGCCGGAACCAGCGCGCGACCCTGACTCTAGTCGGCACGAGCGTCAATGCACCCTGTATACGCAGGCTGAGTACAGGTGACCCCAGTCTGTTGGCCCCCCTTTTCGCCGCCGACGCCCGAAACCCACGGAACCAGCGCCAGGAACTGGCCACTTATTTGTTTGGTCATATTCTGCAAATAAGCGTACAGTTTCCCGCCAGAACCATCGCGCGACCCTGACTCTAGTCGGCACGAGCGTCAATGCACCCTGTATACGCGGGCTGAGTACAGGTGACCCCAGTCTTTAGGCTCCCTGTCGCCGCCGACGCCCGAAACCCACGGAACCAGCGGAGAGCCAAAGGACTTATGTGTCTGGTGATATCTCCGAATAAGCACTCTTGTTTTGGCGTCCGCGCAGCAACCCTTCCCGGCCGGCACAGGCCAGTGACCCCACCTCGTCTTTCTGCTATCTACAAATTTATCTGTAGAGGATCTGAGTCTACCCCAGCCCAAAAAAGTTCCTTACAGATTGGCGCCCGAGCAGGGACGAGGAGGACGAGCCGGCGTGTCCAAATTTACGGCCTAAAGACCCGTAAATCCGCCGTGTGCCCGTAGCCGCCCAGAAGGGTACCCCCAAGCGCGGGAACCTAGCATTTTTTTCCCTCGCTCCGCTGCCCACTGTTCTGCGTCGCCGAGCAGTCGACGCAGTGCATCATTGCACCCCTAGAATTTTGACGATTCCCACTGGCGACGCAGCTGCTACAGATCGAAACTACTGGTGACGCGGGCGCGCCATTACTGACGCAGCTTGGACGAAAGGAAAGGAGAAACAAGAAAGGCTCCGGGAAAGCTCACCCCGACGGCGAATATTTTACGCATCGTACACACTGGCTGACGCAGCTTTTAGTACTTGAAGTAAACAAGGTTCTGCCATTGGCCGCTGCCACCGGACCCCCGCGAGCACAGGCAGACTAAGCCAGCAATAGAGAGAAATCACGAGGAGATCCCGCCGGGGAACGCACCCCACGATCCCAACCCCACGGATAGCAGGCCGCGAATCATTGGCGACAGACCGCAGGAAGTCATCCGGGCATCAGAAAGTGAACCCAAGCCTACCACGATGGGCGTACGGTGGATCTCGTTCCGGCGAAAGGAGGAATTGGAGGCATTATTGGAAGAATTTGGTTTGGAACGGACAGGAACGGTGGCAGAGCAGCGAGCGCGTTTGGCGGCGTTCATTGGAGAAGCCGGCCACAGCGCGAGCACTCAGAGCCGCTTCGCCGAGCTGGAAGTAATACACCCGGAGGCGCCGTCCCCCAAGGAGGGTCAGTCGCGAGCCACATCCCCGATGCCGGAAGAAGGAGTTCTGAAGTTAAACGTGCCCAGTCGAATCGCTTCGCCCAGACCCGATCACTTGAGCCCTGACCCCGGGGCCACACACAACGCGACGACCTCTGCAAACCGAGCACCCCGCGACTCCATCTCAGCGGCTGTGTTGACAGAGAAACTCCGTATGTGGGGAGTTAGCTTTGACGGGGAGTCGGACCCGGTGCACTTCATAGAGCGCGTCGAAGAGGGAGCAGCTGCATACAACGTACAGACCAGCGAAGTACCCCGAGCCATCACCGGTTTACTCACGGGCCGCGCAGAGGGTTGGTACAGAGCTTATCGGATGCACCAGACACCGTGGCTTCTATTTCGCAGCGAATTTCTGGACTTTTTCCTGCCCCCAAGATATTATCAGCGGCTAAAGGACACCATACGGACCAGGTACCAAAAGGCCGGGGAACCATTCAAAAGTTTCGTTGTAGATTTGAAGCTTATGATGCAGCGGGCAGGATACTCCCCCGAGAGCGAGCTGGATCGGATCTATGAAAATCTACTCCCCGAGTACCAACTCTTTATCAGACGCCACGAGTTCTCCACGCTCACGACACTGACGCAGCTAGCCGCCGCATACGAGATCGCTAGGGATCGGGATGTGCACCGTCACATCTCGCTTGCCAATTACACTTTGATAGGCACGGGCACGGGCCCGGGCACGAGACCCAGACCCCAGCCACACCAAAGAACAGTAGTGCCGGAGGCTCGTCCTGCAGCCAGAGATACACACGCAAGCCCACTACCGGTGGAAGGCACGAACCAGATGATATCCGACCACGACACCCGGATAGTGGATGTCCAGCACGCCTGCCGGCGCTGCGGAGAGAGCAATCATTTCGCCAGGGAGTGCACAAGACCCGCAGTATTGTTCTGCTGGGAATGTGGACGACGGGGCATACGAACAATAAGTTGCTGTCGCCGTTCGGGAAACGAACCGAGTCCTCGCTCGACGTGGGAGAAAACGGGGACAACACGCACGCCTCCCCAACAGTAATCCACCCTCTACGGCTCGAGAATGGCCGGATAGTGGCGGCAGTCACCATCGAAGGTAGACCACTGTCAGCTACGCTCGACACAGGAGCAACCCGCAGCTTCATCAGCGAGCGAGTGGCACAAGACCTGGTCACACCCACAAACTCAAGAGACGTGCGGACGCGGATTTCATTAGCGGATGGATCTTCAAAAGTCGTCACTAAGGCGATATGGGCGCGAGTTACTTTGGATCAGCAAACAACGGAGATGGCGCTGCTGGTCTTGCCCTCAATCCTCGACGAAGTCATTCTGGGGATCGACTTCCTGTGCGGCATTCGAGCGTCGATCATCTGTGGCCTAGCAATGCTACAACTTTCCGCTGAACCCCCAGGAGAACCAGGGCCGCCGACATCAGTCCGATCCCGTCTCAAAGTATCATCGCCATCGCCAAGGGCTCCAGCAGCCACATCAGCGCCACGGGCTACCGAAGCCGCATCGCCGGCAACGCCAAGGGCTCCAGCAGCCACATCAGTGCCACGGGCTACCGAAGCCGCATCGCCGACAACCCCAAGGGTCCCAGCAGCCACATCAGCGCCACGGGCTACCGAAGCCGCATCGCCGACAACCCCAAGGGTCCCAGCAGCCACATCAGCGCCACGGGCTACCGAAGCCGCATCGCCGGCAACGCCGTCCGGCAAGATCGCCCTAGCAGTACAGCGGACCCGGCCACCACGTGAAGACCCGCCAAGGAATTTGGCTACGGGGGCTCCCACCCACAAGGGAACAACAGATGACGGGCTGACCCCTCTAGCCGATGCCGGAATCGCACGACAACGAAATCCTTTTCGAAAGGATGGCCATCACCGAACACAAGAAGGAACCTCCGCTTCAACCGTTCACCGAAGACCCAGTAGAACCCGAAATCCTCGCGTTTTTGGAGAAAGAACTGGAGCAGTTCGAGGGACTGACCGGGGTGACACACATCACAGAACACCACGTGATCATGCGGGATGAGAAGCCGCTAAAGCAGCGCTACTTCCCAAAGAACCCGGCCATGCAGCGGATCATAAGCGAACAAGTGGACGAACTGCTACGGGATGGCAGGATCGAGCCATCACGGAGCCCACACAGTGCACCTATTGTCATGGTTAGGAAGAAGACGGGGGAGATGCGCATGTGCGTCGATTTCCGACAGCTCAATGCCCACAGCGTGCCAGATGCGTACCCGCTTCCCCGCATCAACCACATTTTGGAACGTCTCAGGAATGCTCGTTACATCTCTACGTTAGACCTAAAAAATGGGTATTAGCAAATACCCATGGCCGAGGATAGCCGGGAATGCACCGCCTTCACGGTCCCTGAACGCGGACTCTTCCAGTGGCGGGTCATGCCGTTTGGACTACACTCCGCACCGGCCACCTTCCAAAGAGCGTTGGATAGCGTCATCGGGCCAGATATGGAACCGCACGCGTTCGCGTATCTTGATGACATCATTGTCATCGGGCTGACGTTGGAAGATCATGTACGAAACCTACAGGAAGTGTTCAGACGCTTGCGAAACGCTAAGCTACGCCTAAACCGGGAAAAATGCAAGTTCTTTCGCCGGAGCCTGGTTTACTTGGGACACATGATCAGCGAAGCGGGCATCCAGATGGACCCTGACAAGATCGCAGCCATCAGGGAGCTGAGGCCACCCTCCAACTGCAAGGAACTCCGTCGATACCTAGGGCTCGCTTCTTGGTACCGACGCTTCGTACCCAATTTCGCAGCAGTTGTACAACCCATGTCAGCCCTGTTGAGGAAGGGGAAGAAGTGGCTCTGGGAGGAACCCCAACAACCCGCTTTTGAGGACCTGAAAAGCAAACTCACAGGAGCCCCAGTGCTAGCATGCCCGGATTTCGGTCGGAAGTTCCAGCTGCAAACGGATGCCAGTGATTACGGACTCGGCGCCGTTCTCACCCAGCAAGTTGAAGGAGGCGAGCGAGTGGTGGCATACGCTAGTCGGCGGCTAGTCAAGGCCGAGGAGAACTATTCGGCCACCGAAAAAGAGTGCCTCGCCATAGTGTGGGCCGTCCGCAAACTCAGATGCTACTTAGAGGGCTACAGGTTTGACGTGATAACCGATCACCTTGCCCTCAAATGGCTCAATTCCACTGAGAGCCCGACGGGGCGAATTGCTCGGTGGGCATTGGAACTTCAGCAATTCCAATTCGATGTGCACTACCGGAAGGGGAACCAAAACATAGTCGCAGGCGCCCTGTCTCGGCAACCTTTGGATACCTTGCAACAGATACGAGAGTCCGGACAACCGTGCAAATGGATCATGGCCAAGATAGACCAGATCAACGCGCAGCCGGAAAAGTTTCCTGACTATGTCCAGGAAAATGGGCAGCTATACCGACACTTGGGCTGACCAGCACATGAAAAGGAACACAGCCCATGGAAGCTGTGTGTTCCCACAGGACACCGACCAAGAATACTCGAGGAATGCCACGACCAGCCTGCGGCAGGGCACCTGGGCATACGAAAGACGATTCGACGAGTGGCCCAACGGTACTTTTGGCCGGGGATGCACCGGGACGTAATCAGCCACGTCCGGGGCTGCGAGACGTGCCAGAGGTTCAAGGTAGACCAACGTAAGCCAGCCGGAAAGATGTTGACCCGTCGCCCCGAGGAACCCTTCGCCATGGTCAGCGTGGACTTTATTGGCCCACTGCCCTGGTCTCGCCGGGGAAACACAATGCTGCTGGTTTTTCTCGACGTCTTCTCAAAGTGGGTGGAAGTCATACCACTGCGGAAGGCTACAACCGCCCAACTAGAGCTGGCGTTTCGAGAACGCATCTTGGCCAGATTTGGAACGCCTCGTACCCTGATCTGTGACAACGGAGCCCAGTTTACAAGTCGGGGCTTTAAATCACTGTGCAAGAGAGCAGGGGTCAATCTCTAATATACTGCGCCCTACTCACCTCAGCAAAACCCGACAGAACGTGCCAACCGAACGATCAAGACAATGATCGCCCAGTATGCCGCAGAAGACCAACGGACGTGGGATCAATACCTACCAGAGATCTCACTGGCCATTAACTCCAGCATTTCCGACAGCACCGGGTTCAGTCCCGCCTACCTGGTACAAGGCCGGGAACCTCGCTTGCCAGGGGCGTGGTACGACAAAGTTACGCCAGGCGCGGGCGTCACCCCCCAAACGGCCGAAGATCGAGTACATGGACTAAAGGAAGCCTACATCATCGCCCGCGAGAACAATCAGCGCGCGTCCCACGAACAACAGCGGTATTATAATCTGCGACGACGCGAGTGGCGACCCACGGTGGGATCCTGGGTGCTCGTGCGTACACACCACCTCTCCAAGGCGAGCGAGGGATTCAACGCCAAACTGGCCCCGAAATATACAGGGACATACAAGGTCATCAAATTCCTATCGCCAAACGTGGTGAGACTCCAGCTAAATGGCTCTCGGAAGCGGCGGACGGCCAGCCTACCCGACCTTAAAGAGTACCAGACCTCCCGAGAAGCAGACGTCCCCATGAACGAATCATCAGACCACGAAGAAGAGCCACTGGAGGGGGTTGAAGTCCCCAAACATCCGAACGTGAGAGGAGGCCGCCACGACGACGACGAGCCACCTTCTACTGGAGCTACAGCAAGGCGACGACAGGTCCACTTTGCAGAGTAAAGTCACACTTGGTAATACGTGTACCGAAGCGGTACACCCGTTTTGCCAAGGCCAAGATAAGTAACGCTAAAAATAAACTAGTTAACCAAACTTTTCATAACACGCGTCCTACGACGCACCACGATGTCCACAAGCTCGGCTTCGGATGGGCTAAGGGGCCACCTCTTCAGCATCGACACCACGGCATCCGCAGTCTCAGTCACCACCAGCAGCGTGGACTCAGTGATAGCCGACGACAGGAAATACAACCAGCCGACACCGCATGACATACCGGAAACGGCGTCCTTGGAGAATGACCAACACCGCCTGGCGCCAGACGTTGGCGAAGCAAGCTCCCCATCCACGGTCAAGCTCCACCCGGTCACTTCAGGGGAAGCCAGCGACGGATCCGGAGACGGGCAGATGCCAACCACAGGAGACGAGGTAGTTGCGGCACTAGCCGAACTCGAGGCAGTCGGACCACCGACCGCTCGCCTGGCACTACTAAACGACGCGGAGCCACCAGGAATCGGCTACGGTACGCCCTTCCTCCTGGTCACGTCATGGCTCGACAGTATGCAGGTACCAATGTTCGATCCTGGATACCTCACCCGCTGCATCGAGGGGAGCACTCCACGAGTGCCATGGTCTGCAACCTCGGTGGACAGGGCATCGGTCGGCGGAGACGGACGGTCTGATAACGGAGGCACTCGTGCGCCCCTGCAGTGCACGCCAGCGGAAGCCAACGCGGCACGGGTAGGGTTGGAAGAGCGCTCATCAAGCCCCACGGTCTCAACGGCAGCGAGCGAGCCCCACATATCGGCAGATCTGCTACTGGGCTCGCCCATGAGGGAAGACAGCGATCCTCAGGACCCATTAGGACCACCCGAGCCAGTCAGTGCCAAGACGCCAGACCCCATCACGGGAATGGACCCGATATCCGACGACACGCCGTCAGGTTCTCAGCCAAGATCGCTACCTACGACATCTGGACAAAGGATTCTCGTTGAAGAAATGGGCATCACCCTTGCACCGACGGTCCACAATCCAGGTCCCGGAACAGCACCCGAGCACCCGAGTCCGTTGGCACCGTCCGACGCCCTAGACGCTGGAGACACAGTTGACCTCGAGCTCTTCATGAACCTGGCCGAGGAGGACGAACTGCTGAGGACTCTCGGAAAACATCCGGAAGTCGAAGAACTCCTTGCCGAGGAAACGTGGATCACAGCACCAGAAGATTGGCACGTAAACACGTACGAACGTCGGCTACCGTCAACATTAGTGGACTTCGTCAGGGCCATCGACCGCCGGAACGTGCGAATCCTGCGGCGGTGCGATAACCACGAGTTTCGCGTCATCGTCACGGCCAGTCGGACAATCAAGGTGGTACTACGTCCCTCACCGGAAGAAAGGGGGGGTGTGAGGAGTCACCGAACTGACCCCCCACATGTTGACACTATTAAGATAATCAGCCACGGAGGCAAGAATTAAATATGGCCACGGAGGCATTATTAGGTTTAATAAACAAAAGACTCGTAGCCCTGGCGGAATAGGTCGATAGTTAAGTCTAGTATTTAAGTGTTGTCTAGTTGGTATTTTTGGTGCCAAGGAGGCCGATAGATAAATATTCTTAAGAATACTCGTGAATATTTTTACGATAAGTGCGATCACTAACGATCTGGGACGAGACACGTGGATCGGGCGGAACGCGGCGGTCTTACGTTTTCGACGCCCGAACGCATCGGTTGCACGACTCCGGCAACCAGCGAGATCACCGCCAGGACACCGGCTCCGGAGCAAGATCAGGGACTAGCGAAGTAAGTTAACCGACGAGTAAACCAAAACCTACAGTGCGGGTAAAGACCCAAGACCCAGAATAAAAGTGAAACCCGAAAACCTACCCGTCCCGAGTCGCCTACTAATTTGGGGAATCGGGGATCGCCACTCGAGCCACACAGGGCCAGCGGAAGGCAGAGTACTTATTTGACTGGTAATATCTCCGAATAAGTGCCCTATCCTTTTCCGTCGGAACCAGCGCCGAGAACGGGCCACTTATTTGTCTGGTCATATTCTGCAAATAAGCGTACCGTTTCCCGCCGGAACCAGCGCCCGGAACTGGCCACTTATTTGTCTGGTCATATTCTGCAAATAAGCGTACAGTTTCCCGCCGAAACCATCGCGCGACCCTGACTCTAGTCGGCACGAGCGTCAATGCACCCTGTATACGCAGGCTGAGTACAGGTGACCCCAGTCTGTTGGCCCCCCTTTTCGCCGCCGACGCCCGAAACCCACGGAACCAGCGCCAGGAACTGGCCACTTATTTGTTTGGTCATATTCTGCAAATAAGCGTACAGTTTCCCGCCAGAACCATCGCGCGACCCTGACTCTAGTCGGCACGAGCGTCAATGCACCCTGTATACGCGGGCTGAGTACAGGTGACCCCAGTCTGTAGGCTCCCTGTCGCCGCCGACGCTCGAAACCCACGGAACCAGCGGAGAGCCAAAGGACTTATGTGACTGGTGATATCTCCGAATAAGCACTCCTGTTTTGGCGTCCGCGCAGCAACCCTTCCCGGCCGGCACAGGCCAGTGACCCCACCTCGTCTTTCTGCTATCTACAAATTTATCTGTAGAGGATCCTGGGCAGACTGAGTCTACCCCAGCCCAAGAAAGTTCCTTACAAAATCAAGGATAGTTTCGTCTCGGTAGGGGATAATTTCTAAAATCGAGAGCGCCTATTCTTGAAAACAAGAACGCCTACTCTTGAAATCAAGAACGCCCATGCTTGAATCCAAGAATTCTGTTCTTGAAAACAAGAATAGTTTCTTCTTGGTAAGGGAGGCATTATTAAAACCGAGAACGATTTACTCTTGGAACCGAGAGCGCGTATTCTTGAAATCAGGAACGCCTATGCTTGTATCCAAGAATTTTTCTTCTTGAAACCCAGAAGACTTTTACTGAAATCAAGAATACTTATTTTCAAAAAAGAACTCTTAAATCAAGAATACTCGTTCTTGATTTTAGAAAAACCGTTCTTGGTTCACTTTTGAGCACGGAAATACTGAAATCAAGAACGTCGAGAACGGTTTTTTTTCTCGGTGCAGAGTGAAGAAGTGCTTGGGCCAAAATATATTTTCACCGTTTTTGGTTCGTACACTTACGATCGACGTGGCCAAAATCACCCTGTCCGATGATGTCGCATGCATAACATGTGACGTGGAAGGCTGATCTTGATTTGGCAGAGGAGTAAGAATTTCTTGGGGTGGTGGCAACGCTAAACTGTTCTCGGAAACTGTCTCCTATGCAGTAAAACGTGATGCGAGCGTCCACAGACTCGACATTTAATAAATTTGCATTTTGAGACAGTGTGACCCTTTCGCATACAATTGATGCATAATGAAGCAGATTTTACAAAGTCAAACATATGCATAACGGAAAGACGACCAAACGGACCACAGTTCGCTAGGATATGGTCGTCCGCATTGCAATAGCTACAACCTTGCTGGGATTTTCTGTTGGACGAAGAACAAGTAAATGAGCTACGATTATGTGGCTTGCTCGACGTAACTTTATCTTGCTTTGGTTTTGTCGATTCTTCAGCAGATAAATGCTGATATCGGCGATTTAACATATTTATTATTATTTATTATTATTATTTATTTGATCAATTCCTAACGCTACAGTATTT
This sequence comes from Drosophila prostipennis, assembly GCA_037075205.1. Taxonomy (NCBI): domain Eukaryota; kingdom Metazoa; phylum Arthropoda; class Insecta; order Diptera; family Drosophilidae; genus Drosophila; species Drosophila prostipennis. Next base: position 22,462 of record JBAMCJ010003388.1, on the reverse strand, counting down.
CTACTATTATATTAGCGCGCTAGTCACAATGCACAATGGTAGGCCAAAAAATTGATTTTGAGATATTCCAGCGAAAACCAGTTTAACGATCAGCTGATTGTCCAAAATTTACGACACAATAGTTTTTTTTGGAATTGCTAACGGGATTTTCCAATTTTGGAATGAAAAGAGCGATGACGTGCTCACTTACTTGCAATTTGTTAACAGTGCAACGCAACGGCTTGAATTAAAAAAATTCTAAAAAAATGTAAAGCACGGTCTAACCCAATTCGAATATAATAGAAATTGTTCATAACGGTATATACTTTGTTTATACAGATACATATATAAATAACTTGTGCTGTGTTTTATGTAAGAAAGTGGTAAAACGTGCGTCTTTTTTAGTTCGTAAATGTTGTGCATTAGAATGTTTAGGTAAAGTTTTAAGTGCTTTCCCCCTCTTACCCCTCAATGATGTTTATATTCTGTTATTTATAAATATTTCAAGATTTTAAAAATGTTTTCATCAGCTGCCGAAACGTGCCGATGCACTTGTGTCATTAAAAATTGCAACCTAACCTCATTTATTTTAGCAGGTCCATCTAGGAAGTTTTTTTTTGGTTCTGTGTGTGTTGTTGTTGTAGCTTGTTTTTGCTGTTTCTCTTGTTGCTTTTTGTTTTGTGTTTTTTGATTGGAAAGCTTTCTAAAGGACCCGCTGAATCAAAAATTAAGGATATTTAATAATTCGACTGCAAATACAGATGTATTTAACAGATTGCTTTTAAGTTCTGATCCATTTATTAATGGACAAAAAAACTAAGTTATAACCAAAAGTCAATTTTTTTAGAGTCAACTTATTCGCTACTCGATCAAACAATTTAAAAATCATATTAAATCGTATTATTGTTTGTTTTGTTTTTTATAATTTTTTTGGTGCGGGTGGAGTTCAGTAATCACTCCCAAATTTTTATATTGCAGTTCTAAGTTTGTAAATAACGTGCGGTAAACAAACCAACTTGTTATTATTACAAAAATTGAATTTTTGATTGCCCTCTCATGTAAACGTAACCACTGAGAAAGTCGTTCCTATGGAAGCTATAGGATATAGTGGTACGATCTGGCCAATTTTTGTATCATATATTTATAATATTTATCCAGATTTTTGGTAAAAGTTTCATAGCGATAGCACATCTAGAAGTATTTATGGCCGCGGCTCCACACAAGCCCGACCACTGTGCAATGTTCCGGTTTATTGTTAATTTTTTCCACTTTATTGCTACCGTCCACTCGCACGTGTTTTCTTAATGTCCTGCACTCCTTTCACCTCAGATCTTCTCGCCAGGTTGCTAGTTGGGATCGCTCGCGTGGGTATCCTTGTTGTTTTTCCCGTTTCCTCCTGTGCCGCGTCAATCGTGCAGATCGATGCTTTTATTTTCTTTTACTTTTTTTTACTTGCGCGACTTCCGACCGTCGTCGTTACCAGTGTTTCAGAAAAAGGCGCCGTGTTTCCGTTGCGTGGCGATTGGTTCTCTCGTTTCAGTGTGGCCGAATTTTTAATTCCCCGAAATTCCTACTTTTTAGATCGTGTTGAGATTCTTGCTGCGATCGAACTGTGTCTTGGCTAGAAGATCATCGGTTGGGTAAGGATGTTTTGGGGTTGTCGTACCTAGGATTCGGTAGAGCTGACTATCTAGCTATTTTACTGGTTTTTTGTTCTACTGGTATTTTGGCTAACTATTTTAAAATAAGTACACAGTTATTTGGTAGGTCGTGAGGCAAAAATTAAATCTATTTCTTCCCTTCAGTGGGTTCTTAATTATAGTCTTAAATCTAAAGAAAAATGTGATTCTTCACAACTAATGCCTATTTTTAGTGTCAGCCCTCACAATTCAACTTATACTTTAAGCGGTTGTGTATTAAATAATAATCACATTTCTAAACCCAGGGGCGTGCTTGCATTTATCAAAAAGTGGTCGAAGGAATTTAATGATCCCTATGTCACAAAGTCCTTGTTTATTTCATTAGTCCGACCAATTCTTGAGTCCTGTGCCCCTGTTTAGAGTCCCCAATACGGGGTACATATAGACCGGATTGAGTCTATGCAAAAAAAACTTCTTAATATTTGTCTTACGGGGACTTAACTGAGATACAAGCCTAATACTAGCATCCACTATAGCAGACAACTTCTAATTACCCTGCAGGAAAAATGCGAACTAGTCTGAAAATCAACTAGTTGTACAACTAATAAAATATGTACCGGAATTTGTCTGGATGCATTTGGACTACACAGGGCTTAGAAAATTTGTGCTAGTCAAAAAAATAAATAGTACAAAACTAGTGAAAAAGCAAATTGTCTCGGACTGGTACCTTTCTGACAAGAAAAAGCCTAAAAACATTTAATTGGTAGAACAAATACATGTTAAAGTATAGTTAATAGGCAACTGGAAGTTAACTAGTTGCACTTGAACCATATATTACCCAAAAATATAGCCTAGAGTTTAAATGTCTTGGGAAATTTAACACAAAACAAATCAAACAGTCGAGGTCTTCGGTTCAATCCCCAATCAATTCTTTGTGAATTATTTTTTTTTTTTGCTAGGTGCCTCGAAAAAAGTAAGTTTGTTTGAATTCCATTTATTTATCATTTGCCGTATTTAACTACATAGTAACAATCATAATCCTTTAAGAGACCGCCCCTTTCAATTAACTACCAATTAGGAGAGCGTCAAATTAAACATCTTCAGGTACGAGTAAATCCAATGATTTAATGGTTGATAGACCAAGAAAGTCATCTCGTTTTTTTTAGTAATCGTTTTTAATCTAATTTATTTACGACTAATCGAGCACCAGGGTCACACTTTTTAGAATTGTTTTAAAGCTTATTATCTTAGGTACTATCGATGAAAATTTGGTAATTATTGGATAACATTTGTGGAAGCTATAGCAAATTAAACATGGAGGATCAAAGTAAGCATTTTCGGTATATTTTGCTTTTTTACTTCCGAAAAGGAAAAAAAGCGGTCGAAGCTCGCGAAAAATTGTGTGAAGTGTATGGTAAAGATGCCATGAGGGATTGCCAATGTCAGCGCTGGTTTGCCAAATTCAGGCTTGGAGATTTTGGAGTTAAAGACGCCCCACGTTCTGGTCGGCCATCGGCCGTTTTTGACGAACAAATTCAGGCCTTGCTGGATGAAAACCGGCGTTATTCAACGCGGGAGATGTCAGAAAAGCTCAGTGTGTCGCATACAACGGTTGAAAACCATTTGAAGTAACTTGGCCACGTAAGCAAGCTCGATGTTTGGGTTCCGCATAACTTAAACGAAATTCACCTAACTAAGCGTATCAATATCTGCTATTCTCTGCTGCAACGGATTAAAAACGATCCTTTTTTGAAGCGGATCATTACTGGCGACGAAAAATGGGTTGTTTACAATAATGTCCAACGAAAAAGATCATGGAGCAAGAAAGATGAGCCAGCTCAGGCCACATCAAAGGCCGATATCCATCAGAGGAAAGTTATGCTGTCTGTTTGGTGGAATTGGAAGGGTGTAGTGCACTTTGAGCTGCTGGGACGGAATGAAACCATCAATTCAGATGTGTACTGTCGCCAGATATCCAATTTGGCGGAAAAAATTAAATTTTGTTTTCGGTTTTTAGGCGTGTATTTTTAACGAAGCCATTTATGCCAGTTTTTTTGCTTTTTTTTCAAACTTTTTCCACTTTGACAAAGTGTAGCTTCTAAAATAATGAATGGAACTCAATGCCGTGTATAAGAAAGTTAGAGAGTTACCTGTAAAATGAGTCCTTGATGGCCGCAATCGGTTAATCACAGGTCGAGTTAGAAATTAAAAAAGCGTCAAAAACGTTTTTAACACTTAAAAGCAAATTGGTACCATACAGAAAATTGTAAGTGCCCTTTTCTTAGTCAGAAAGATGTACCTTACCGAAAAATAAAGGTTTCATGAAGTGCGTATTTCATCAATTTTTTTTTGTAAACTGGTGTTATGCAATGCATTAACAGTTTAGAGTACTTTTTATTGATTATCTCTAAAGATTATAAAATGAAAGACCGATTTTTAAAGGCGTACGACCACAGCCCAAACCGTAAGAGCTAGGGCAGCCAAATTTTTGCACAAACAGCTCCAACATCCATATTTAAAAAAATTAAATGTATTTAATGCTTAACTTCTAAAGTAGTTGGAATTTCGAATTTGGTATATTGCCGAATTTTAGGTATTGAAAAGGCCTAATTGGAAATCTAAAAGAAATTTCGATATCCCCCATAACTTGAGGGCTATATTTAAAATTAACTTTTCTACGTATTTCTTTCAAGTTTTTAACAATTTTTTAATTAATTTTAACGAATTTATTTAGATTTTCTAAGTTAAATCCAGAGAGCGGATGCCAAGAGAGCGAAGGCGGAGAGAGCAACAGCCAAGAAAACTGATAAGGGGGACCCATGCGCGGATCCACGGGGGGTGATATGGGTGACATATCACCCCCACTCGGGTGAAAAATGAAAGAAATTTTGGTACTCAAAAAGTATGCAACAAAAAAATTGTTTTGATATCACCCCCCACAACAAAATCCTAGATCCGCCACTGGGGGAGGGGTAGTGCTGTGAGGAAAAGGGAAGGTGAAATGGGCAAACAAATTCCAATTTACCCTGCAGTTCCATTCAGCGCCATTTTGGCAGTGAATCACTGCTAAAAACTGAGCACTAAGCGCTCAATCACTAGTGAATTTGTATGAAAAATAGCGATGATTTTAACATGGGCATGTCCTAGGGGCTCATCACTGCCAGAAACTGGCGCTTTTTTAACACCTGTTCATCACCATTTTTCATCGCCTAATTCATTACCAAATTCGGCGCTTTTTCAGCGCCTAATTATCATTCAAAATCATCACCTATTCACTGCCCGTTTTCATAAAAAATATATTGAATTTATCAAAATGTTTATTTATTTTCAATTCATTTTACTACATCATTTTTGGTAAATTATTTACGTACTTTTACATTAAGTTAATAGATTTTTACAAATTACGGTGACTTCTAGGGGTCTTCGGTACGTTTAACATGGCTTCCGGAGTCTTAATGAGCTCCCTTTTCGCAAATGGAGATTTTTCACGCATCTCCGCATCCTCTCCGAAGGCTCTGCAGGCTCCACCTGACCAATGAATTTGGAAAATATATATTTTTATAATATTATATAATATTAGAATATTAGACAAGAATGATAAAAACTTACTTAGAAGTGCAAGAATAACATCCATCTGGGCTGTAGGGCAAATTGATCTCATCTGAAATTAAATTGTTTATGCACCTTGTACCATCAGCTTGACCTATAAATATTAAAAATAAAACATACAAATTCTAAAAATGAGAAGCTATAATAATTAAGACAAGACAAAGTTTTCAAGGGTATGAAAATTACTTACCTAAAAATGTATTCTTGATTAATAGCACTTTTGTTTGATCTTGAAAACAACTTGTCACAGTTAGAACTAGGGTTGTCGAATTTTTAAAAAATATCGTATCGATGATATTTGGTTTTTGAAAAAATATCATTAATGATATTTGAAAATATCAATTTAAAATATCGATATATCGATGATATTTTCTATTTTTTCAAAATATTTAAATTTTAATGGGAGAGGACATCACAGGCTGTTCATTTAAAATTCACAGCGCACATTACCTTTAATATGTTGCTTTAACATACCAGATATGAAGAAATTCAAGAAAGCGAAAAATGTTATCAAATCAATTTCACGTTTTTTTTATTAAATACAAGAGTTCTAAAATGAAAGCTTATGTTCTTCATATAATTTGATGCAATAATTACGAATTTGGTTAAGAAAACGGTCTCCACGGTCCAGATTTAAAAAAAATGTCGTTTTTAAAAACAAACAAGGGAGAACGCTATAGTCGGGTTGGTGTCCCGACTATCTAATACCCGTCACTCGGCTAAAGGGAGTGCGAGGGAGATGGAGATATATGTAAACTTTGATCAGGCTTAACTTTTTAACGAATGGTCCGATTTAAAAAATTTCTTCTGCATTTCGATAGGTATAACTAAACACAACAAAATTGCATTTATACTTCTCAGAAATCTTTGAAAATGTGGGCGCCAGACACATTTTAGTATGGTTTGTGGGCGACTATGGGCGATTGTGGGCGTTAGAGGGGGCGTGGCGGTCCGCTGAAATAAACTTGCGCTGCGTAGGAAGCCCAAGAATATGTGTTGGTAATCCCAATATTCTAGCTTTTGTAGTTTCCGAGATCTCAGCGTTCATCCGGACGGACAGACGGACATGGCTAGATCGACTCGGCTAGTGATCCTGATCAAGAATATATATACTTTATAGGGTCGGAAAAGCTTCCTTCTAGCTGTTACATACTTTTGCACGAATACAATATACCCTTTTACTCTACGAGTAACGGGTATAAAAATGGTCTTTTAATTTTTTTATTAAATTTATAGGTTTTTAAAAAAACCCGAAATCACAATTTTTGGACTCTCAAGGAGAAATTTATAGGGGCTTACAAATTTTTCCACTTTTATGGAGAAATTTTCGAAATCCTTCTCTTGGAGACCGTTTTCCTGGCCAGATTCGTGATTATTGCAACAATATATATATATATATATATGAATATATACATTTTCAAATTTTTGGACACATCACCATTTTTAAAGTAGGCATATTATGTAAATAAAATGATATGAAATGCTAGGAAAAGAAATCTGTACTTAAAGACTTTAAAAATACTCGCTCTGTTATATGCTGGTCCGTCATACAACTGCGGGCATCTCAAACCACGCCATCTTAAGGCAGAAGACCATCTTTCAGATGCTACTGAACTTTCAGGAGTAATAAGGCAAGCTAGGGCTAAGTCTTTAAAGTGACCAACCATTAGAAAGGACAAAAATATCATTTACAAATAATATCGATATTCGATATTTCGGACCAAAAAAATATCGCTATGATAATATTTTTTTTAAGAAAATATCATCGATATATCGATATTTTGATATATTTTCGACATCCCTAGTTAGAACGCAATGTAAAAACGCGGAACAACGGCGTCTGCCTTTGAGAAATATAAAAAGAAGACTGAGCGAGAAAAACAACATCTGCAATTTCAATCTCTCTTGTTGTTATTTTCCCTTTATCACGATCGTGCTTGCCTAACTTGTCTCTACCCCTGCGCAGAGAGAGAGATTGACAGAGAGAAATTTGGGAGATCGTCGTCTCTGGTGCCGTTTCGGTCGGCTCCGTCGGCCTATTGATGATATTGTGATGAATTTGTACTAAAATTCATCACCTGTTCCTCATTATTTTTAGGCGCTCATTCACTGCTTTTTCAGCACCTTAATTTCGTAAAGAGAGATTTTGAGAGAGTGGGTTGGTGAGAGAGTCGATTCTGCCGAGGCGCTGCCGGCGTCGCAGTCGACTCAGTGCTACTTAGCGCTCGGGCTGAATTCGGGAACTGCAGGGTACAAACAGATATATTTGCGCCAAAAATAAAATTGCATTGATAACGTTGTAGCTGATAAAAGGTATACAAATTCACGACTTTTACGAAGATCACATTCATCGAGTATTACTATAAAAGAGTAGATGTCGATTTGCGTCATGTTCCCCCAGCCGAAACCATAAGATCTAAAATTCTGAAACAAAATTGGGTCTGAATGGTGTGTTAAAATTCGGCTCCTAAGGACTCCCTTGACTCTTGAAAAATGCGAAATTGCTTTTTTAAAACATCAACCATTCCCACAGTTTTCAACCAAACAAGTTGATATTTATACCCGTTACTCGTAGAGTAAAAGGGTATATTGTATTCGTGCAAAAGAATGTAACAGGGAGAAGAAAGCGTTTCCGACCCTATAAAGTATACATATTCTTGATCAGGATAACTAGCCGTGTCGATCCGTCTGTCCGTCCGGATGAACGCTGAGATCTCGGAAACTAAAAAAGCTAGAAAGTTGGGATTACCAACACATATTCTTGGGCTTCCTACGCAGGGCAAGTTTATTTCAGCCGAGCGCCACGCCCCCTCTAACGCCCACAATCGGCCATAATCGCCCACAAACGATACCAAAAAGAGTCTGGCGCCCACATTTTTAAATATTTCGGAAAAGTAAAAATTCAGTTTTATTGTGTTTATCAATACCTATCGAAATGTAGAAATTTTTTTAACGAATGGTCCGTTAAAAAGTTATGCCCGATCAAAGTTTATAAGTCCATCTCCCTCGCACTCCCTTTAGCTAAGTAACGGGTATCTGATAGTCGGGGCACCCGACTATAGCGTTCTCTCTTGTTTTATTTTAAGCTTTATTTGTGGAAATCTTTGAAACCCCAGAAGATGAGCCCCAACCGACTTCCGGTTGGGGCACTTACTGTGAGGAGTTGAATAACTCCCCACAAATTCTTGCATCAGCGGATGGCCGGCCGCTTACCATTTACGCGGCAAATTCGAGTAGTAGGGACGCGGCGAAGAGCGAATGGAGAGAAGCGCTGAAATAGAGAGTTTGCAGACCAAGGAGCGGAGAAAGAGAGTTTGGAGACCGAGAAGTGTAGAATGAGAGATTGGAGACTTCGAGGTGAGAAAGGGAGCTCGGACAAAGAGAGTTTGGAGAGTTATTGCGGAGAGAGAGAGAGAGTGGAGACTTCTCTGGCAGAGCGAGAGTGCCGGGTGCAAAAGGAAATAACGGATTTGCACCAGACTTTGGACTCTGCCGTGGACTTTGGACTAGGAGGTCAAGTGCCACATATCAGCAACGGACCGGCACACAGGCGTGCCACATGCACCACAAGAACCGGCGGGACGGCAGAATCACGCGGAACTACAGTTGGTGGCCGTGCGTGAAGGACAAGTGCGTCAAGCACGAACCGGGGACTTTGGACCCGAATTGGAGAGATGCGCGGGCAGAGCGCAAAAGGGATATAATGGTTCCCGGAGGCCCTATATAAAGCCGCCGGGCGCCGGCAGCTGGATCAGTCGATCACTAGGAGTCAATCCGTCAAGATCAGTCAAGATAACAAAGTGAATAAGACCGTCAGTCAGTGCCAAGTAATCTACAAGTGAAAACACAAGTCGAGTCGTCGGAAGCAGCGCCGTGGGAGCCTACAAGGAGCAAGATCGCTACGTCGAGAATTTCGGGATTGGATCATAAGGAATCTCCGAATTGAGACAAAGCTAGCTGATTTCCAATGGGCATCACACGGCTAAGTCAAGGCGACCCGTTTCTACTCTTGTGACGACTAAACCCTCGCATTACGCCTGGCGGGTCTATCAGAGTTGAGCAGTGAAGTCCTGCGACCAGAGATCGTGAACTCGGGGCGAGAGCCGTCTAAACCCAGGGTGCCTTGTTTCAAACACTACTTTGGCGGGTCCCAGCGTCAGCCCAGTCCGTCAAGTGGAAATCGAACAGGTCCTGGCGCGACCAGCCAGAAAGGGCGAGCAGTAGAAACCCAACGGTTCTACGAGCCCGGGACCGGCGTGTGTCCAGACCCCGAGTGTTACGAGCAAGAAAGGGCGAGCAGTAGGCAAGTTGTGGTTTCATGAAGCGCGGTCCTGGAGAGACCCAACGGTTCTACGATCCCCGGACCGGCGTGTGTCCGTAACCCCAAGTAGCAGAAGCCACTCTACGTCCAACCTCACAACCAGCACATCCAGGAGCAGAGCAACGGACATCGAGCTGCGCGGAAACGTCACGAACGAGCTAGCGTACACTAGGCGTAAAAGCAAGGTGAAGCACTAGGCAGCTTCCTGGTGACCACCTCGACTGTCAGCGCGATCCGAGCACAGACCCTAGTGGGACCATCCGGGACAGAGCCAGGGACAGGCGGTTGTGTGCCCATAGGCGGTGTCCTGTAGAACGCAGCTCCTGTTCACCTTAGTCTGAGAACGGTGACGCTTCCCTAAGCCCACACAGCTGTTCTCCTTGCGAGTCCGAGGCGCTACGAGTGGTCGTCGAGTCAACGCATCAGAGACGAGCATCGCCGAGCATCTACAAGGAGCTACAGGACCGGAGCAAAGAATCTACAAGGCAGGCGATCACCGAGGCGACGCACCGACGTGCAGAGACGAGCATCACCAGGAGACACCTGGCCCACGAGTGGCGATACCAGGGCCAATCGAGCCATCAAGCCCGCTGTAATCAAACCCGCAAAAAACCCAATTCGAACCCGTGAATTCTGTGCTTTCTCACTGATCTACTGGGCGGTCAAGTGTATACAAATTTGGTGGGACGAACACACAACTTCTCTGAGCCAGCCGCACGAATCTCGTAGCGAGCAGACCTAAATAATCAGTTCGTTACATTACTTAATTTTTTCGAACCGATTATGTGATCGGATCCTTTTTTGGTTTAAAGTGTGGAGCTATGCCATACATTCAGTAAGGTATTTTTTTTCTCACGGTTGATTTTATATGATTGCTTTTGTAAGATTTCGGGCTTGCGGGGGGCCTTTTTGGAAGCACGTTGTTTTTGTTTTTGTATGATTTGGCAGTTCGCAGCACTCACGAATGAATTCCGAACACAGCTCCCACAAAAACAACGTCAGCAGAAGCACAGCGAGAGAGTAGAGAGCAGGGAAAAACTTTCCGTCGTCACATTTGCATGTAAGAAACGCAATGACACACACACACATTGACAAATTAAATTAAATTAGGATAAAATAACGGATCACCTAATGGATGCAATGTTAAATTAAAATGTGTATGTATTTTATGGCATAAATATTCAGGAGTTTTAGTTTCTGGGCTCTACTAGAAAATTGTAAAGAAATTTCACACATACATACGTACATATGCATTTATGTGAGATAAGTGAGTGATTATCAAAGTGCGCGGACGTGTTTTCAAGTAGCTCTCCCGTAAATCTTCTTGGCTATTGGAATCCCAGCTGCAAGAAAGGAAAACTGCTGTACCTCGCCAAGCTTGGTAATCACGCAACCAACACAGGGTTAGATCCTCCAATCTACAGCCGCCGAGATCCGGAAAGTTGCCCTTTAGCATCTCTCTGTTGGTCAGGGGAGGCAGGGCCGGGGGCTAATCCAAATCCCGCGCTTTCCGCTTTTTCTGCATCTGTTTTGGTTTGTCCTCCATTCCACTGTTTTTCTCCACGCTTTTCCAAGTTCCGCAAAGGATCACAGCTGATTAGTGTTGCAAAACCCCGAGCAGAGCCCATCTGATCAAGGCCAGCGCTGCCACCCCGCCGCACTTGAGGCCAGTGCTGCCATGTGGCCAGTGCTGCCATGTGGCCAGTGCTGCCATTTGGCCAGTGCTGCCACATCGGAGACACACGTGCTTGGTGTCGCACCCAAGAGCTTCTGTCAGCGCCGGCACTGCTCTACAACAAAGCCCGCCAAGGCGAATTCTTTTTTTTTTTTTTTGGTATTAAGTTACTCTCAACCTCAAGCAGCTGAGAGAATTATTTGGCCTCCTCGTCTAAAAACGGGTTAACGCCATCTCCTCCAAGGCGAATTCGGTTTGAATTATCTACGGTAGGACAATAGAGGTGAAGACAAAGGATCGCACTGTCACCTAACCCCACCGCTAGGCGGACTCGTCAAAAAAAGGCGCTCTGGGAACCGGATAGGGGCTGTAAAACCCCCATCGAGCGCCGGAAGGAAATTTTTACGGCCAGCGATGGAGTTCTACCAAAAAATTCACCGATTAGCAGCCGACGGCAGCCGCGATCGTTAAGAGGCCGCGGCGGACGTCGGCAGCCTCACGGGGTTCGACAAACGGCCAAAGGTCGGTCGAATGCCCCCACCTTCAGAGCCGCCGGTCCTGGCTGGGAAAATGTTTCCTTTCGAGCGGACCGGAGAAAGCGAGACGCCAAAAAGGGGCAGGGAGTCCATGAGCCCTACTAGCCCAGAGAAGCAGGCCAAGAAGACCAGTCGCCAAAAGTCCCAAGTAGAGCTGGCGAAGGACTTGGAAAGCCTCATAGATGGATTGATAGCTGCATGCATCGAGAAGAAGCCGGCGGTGCGTCACATAAACCAGAGTTTGACGGATACTTTGTTGAGCATCATGGAGATCCAGCTAAAGCTCAGCGAGCAAATTGAGGAATCGCGGGCAGCAGGAGATACCCCATGAGCAAATAATTGTAAGGAAGTTCTTGGGCTGGGATATTGTGCTAAGGGCTCCCAGGGTCACTTACAATAATTTATTTAAGTTCAAGGACTTAAGGGAGGGCGAGATAAAAATGACACTACCCAGACCCCGTGGCCGGAACTCACTGCTGGTTTAAATCCGACAATCGAGCAAAGCTCCGTCGTAATCCCTACCCGCCTCGCGCTTCGAAACCCGCAATGGCCCTTGGAGCCGACAATCGGTTACAAGACTCCGTCGTAATTCTTGGCCACCACGCGGTCCGATCACTCTATCCATTTTAGAAGGTTATTTGGGAATTCCAAATAAGAAAGTTTTAGCAGAAGCAGTGAATGGTTTACCGAGTCGAAAGCCTTACTAAAATCAATGAATGTGACGTCGGTTTGTAGACGGTGCTGAAAACCTTGATTAATCAAGTGAGAGAACTCAAGGAGATTGGTCATCTTTGATCGATGACTAATAAACCCATGCTGAGAAGGAGATATTAAAGAGTTGCAGAGGTGTTGTAGTTGAAGAGTGATAAGATGTTTCAGAAGTTTAGGAATAGCTGATAGTTTAATGTCAATAGAGGTTATTCCTTCCAGAACGACGCTCTCTGTGAAAGGGGGTAAAAATATGTTATTAGCATGAGGTATGTAATAGGGATATGGTGTTGAGATGTTGTAGGGTTTAGAAGAATAAGTTGACTGGAAAAAAGATGCAAATATGTTGGAAATCTCGGGAGCAGAATTTTCTGTTTTATTGAGATAGCGAAGTGACTGTTTTCAGTAAGGAATTGGGAGCGGATGGTGGGGTAACGGGCAAAGTCAAGTAGAGAGCCGGATTTTGGATATTTTTTGCAAAGCCTGGATTTTTTGTTTTTTAGGTACGAGAGATGTTTAGAAAACAACGGGGGCTTGGACGAAGGGGATAACTAAATGGCAGACAGGTGGTTTAAATATACTGTGGAATCAGACGTAGGGGGAATATAAGAGCAGGTCAAAAAGATGAAAGCTGAGCTAATGCAAACTTTAACAGCAACGAATTAAATGCCAACCTCGTTAGCAACAGGAAACAACTCAGAGGAGAAATTATTGTTTACCGAGGACACTACCAGCAAAAGAAGAACGATCCGTTCTATAAGCAGAGAACTTATGAACAAAGATTTCATGGTCGGAAACGGAAGAGTTAAGCCAGGTTTCGGTAAAAGTGATGGCATCAAAGTGAAATGACGCGCTGTTAAGGTGAATTTGGTTAAGTTTACCCAAAAGACTGCATACGTTTTAATAAACGGTAAAAAAGCAACCTAGTTTTTTGAACCGGTAATATTGGGAGTCTGCCTCGAGACTTTAGGCAGAAATTCATGAACAATAGTGTCACTAGGCCATAATGTAGGATTCGGGAAAAAAATTTTAAATGAGGAAATTTTACGCGTGTGGTCAAATTAAATTTGTTAATTATAAAATTATCAGGAGTAGCTTTTAACGTGGAGCACAGATGATTTTTGACGGCTCCCGGCGTAGTATCAGTTGACAAGCGGGACACAATTATTGCTTTGACTTAGCGCAATGGTAATTCAGATGGGCGAGGAACAGATATTAACGGCAGCTCATCGGGGTTGGGAACACTTGCGGTAGCGTTGGTGATGCCAGCAGTTCCGGACGGTCGGCAAGGTGAGAATTCCATAAGCGGTCGTGGTGCGGAAGATGAGGTGCCAAGACCAACATCTGAAACTTCAGTATGAAGGGAAATTGAGTCCAGTTAGGTACGATCGGCATCAGCTGAATCAGGAGCGTTAGCAGTAGTTTAAGCAACTGTAGCTGGGTTATCATTGTTTGAGGCGTTAGGTAAGGCTGGTTCAGGTATATTGATAGTGATCGATGTAGCAGAGATGTTCAACGGCGAACGAGGTACGGAGAGCAGTGCATTATCGGCAATAAGTTCAACATTGGGTTGAATATTGGAAATATTCCGTCTGTGGGATCCACCCAGAAGTTTGAGGCCCAGAAATGAAGATTCGACGGAACAAAATATATCAGAGAGGACATTAAGTTGAGTCCGAACCTTTTGAAACCCAGATCTCGTTTGCCTCATAAAAGTTCTCATTTCCATGGTAATGCTTAGGCACGAAGTACAAGTCCAGTAAAATTGTCTGTGTTTCCCAACAATACCCAGCGGGAAAGTTCCACTGGAAAATATGTTATTTTCATTAGGTTTCTCCATTCAAGCGGAAGGGACAAAACCCCATTCAATCCTTACATTTCTTCCGTCTCTGGTTTCAAAATACACGGGGGTGATACAAAAAGTAAGGGGTAAATGAGGTTTCTATGTGGTTTTCCAAAGGAATTTACATTTTCCCTACACCGTCGCCTGCTAAAAGATACGGGATTTCCAACATTTTCTGCTAAAAGGAACAGGATTTCCAACACACAAAGAACCACCTTCTCACTTTCCCGGTGGGTATCTCTGATTCTACCATTATCACCGCCACCACCACATTTAACATGTGAGCAGCTATTACACAGCCAGCATATCAAGTAGTTATCACCAGAGATGGTGCCGCTAAATTCGCATTTCTTGGCGCAGCAAAGTAAAGACATTTTAGTTTAGTTGAAGAGTTATTGAAAATTGATAAGAGAAAAACCGGCGAGATCGGATAAGGGAGCAGTAGAGCGATAAGTCCAGCGGTGGTATGTCCAACGAAGAGGGGCGCAAAGAGGAGGCAGCGGGAGAGCGTGATGTTCTTAGCTCGATTTCGTATTCGAGAAATGCAAGCTTTGTAACGGAAAGCTGCAACGCTGAGCGAACCGAAAACGAGAGCGCTGCGGGAGAGACGATAGAGCCAAACAACAACAACACTGTTAAGATTGACAACTTGCTGAGGCACTTCTTTTAATTTGTTAAAAATGTAATAATAAAGTCACTGTCTTTTTAAAGTTGGCTTTTCACAGTGAAGCGGCGTATCAAGAGTGATAAGAAAATCCAAGTTGGGATATAAAGATAGACTTATTTCAACGATAGGCTAAACTTTATCGGGAGCGATTGAAAATCACGTCCGTCTTCAGCGAATATATATACAACTTCACATCAGTTCTGGACGATTTGGTGGATGATGTACGGGGAAAGAGAAACGTGGTTATCACTGGGGACTTCATCAAATGGGCAGAGGAGTGGGGATCGGCCTACACGAATGCGAGAGGGAAAACCCTGTTCGAAACCATCGCGTCACTCGATGTAGCCCTACTAAACACTGGAACGGAACACACTTTTAGAAGAGGCGGACCGGCTCAGTCGTGGACCTCACCTACTGCAGCAGCTCGCTTTTTCAACAAGCCCGATAGCTCCTTGGAAAAATTTACACTGCGAGCGACCACCAGGCCATAATTTGTGAAATAACGCGAAATCGACCGGCGGCATCCCCAACACACAGCCGATTCAATCCAAAGACGCTCCAGGAGGACGCGTTCTGCAGGGCATGGAGAGACCCGGATACGAAGGAGATGTAGAACACCTGTTTCCAACAGTTCGTCCAGTTCCACAGCGCGAACAGATAGCAGCAGCAGCTACATCGCTGAGTATTGTCCAACCGGATGAAATACGGAAGGTAGCCAGGGACCTGACCGTAGGAAAGGCTCCAGGTCCGGACGGCATCCCGGACAGCGCAGTAAAGCTGGCGATGCTCGAGCACCCCGAAGCATTCGCTGACGTCTTCAACCATTGCCTCGGGGAAAATACCTTCCCAAATACCTTTTAGCAATCGAACCGAACTGTAGAACGGACGTGTTTTTAATAGCTCCGAAGAAAATCAAGTTTTTACCTAGTATCTTAGGCCGAAAAATCTAATCTCCGGTGTAATATTGGAACAATCTCCTGCTCTCACTGTGAACACTGTGAATTGTGGATCGCCACTGACCGTGCAAAGTGTTAATCGATTTAAAACAATTAATAATCACAGACTTCGATCTGCACTTGTTTTGTTGTCTTTGTGCATCAAACGGGCATCTACACCTGTGTGTGCGAATCGAACATCGTTTTACCGCCTTCTTCAACTACCACCGCACCTCTACATAATCACTTGCCCTACACGTACGCAGTAACCATGTCTGTGACTGTTGCTCCATCTACCAAGCGTCTGCGTAGCAACAACAACAACTACAACGGGATAACCAACAAGCGTGTGTCCGATGCGCCGTCATCTCAGCTGCTGGAAATGCTCAACTTGCGTCTCCAAGAGAAAACACAAAAACTTACTGGCCTGGTGCAAGACGCGGAGCAGCGTATTCTTAGTGGCCTTTTGACTCGTCTGGATGGAATCGCAGCTGATCTAAAGCTAGTGGGAGAGCGGGTCGCGAGCGTGGAGACTGAGGTTGCCGAGCTACGATCCGACAGGGATAAGGTGAACGAGCGTATAAACAACCTTGATCATAAGGTCTGCGAACTGTTCACATTGAAGGAGAGAGTTGGCGAGTTAGAAGCCAAACTATCTTCTCAGCAAATGGCAGCTCAGGCCTGCGAATAACGCATGCGCGGAATACTATTTTTAGAGGGTGAAAATCTGAAGACACTTTACCACAAACTCTGCTTTTCGCTGCAGCTCACTTATTTACCGAAATTTTCCGGGCCAGAAAAACACAAAGATCTTCAGTGGACCCGGTGGTTATTATAAAAATGGAAAATTACCACGAAAAAATCACGCTGTTACGCTGCATCGGAGCTTACCGGCGTACGGCTAAACAACAACGTAGCTTACAGCTGATTGGGTACGACTCACAAGCAGCTCTTTATATTAATGAGCAGCTTTTAAGAGAGCACTACAAAATCTTTAAAGAGGCCATGAAGCTAAAAAAGCATAAAATTTTGTCAGCCGTCTTTACTCGCAGAGGCTTTGTGCATGTCCGCTGCGGTGACAATATGTTATACCGCATTGAGCGCATGGATCATGATGGAACTATACAAGGTGGTCTCGTCAGCTCTGCTGAGAACGTTAAATATGTTTACCTCTCTGTCTCTCTTAAGCGATAGAATGAAATAGGTAGATAGAGACTGGCACAAATAACGTCCTCAAAAGAGGGCAGCTCTCGCGACGAGATCACCTTGTATAGTTCCATCATGGCATGGATGAGCTTTCAGCGCTCTCTCGTGATCTGAGCGCACAAACACAAACCGTTCTTCTCCTCTCTTCTACATCGGGTACTACTTCTGCTGCTTTATCTGGATCGCATGATAGGGCTGGTGGTCTTAACAGTGAAACGTAAAACTGTACCTTTATATTTATTTATATATTTATCTGCTTTATAATTAATTATTGTTAATTGTCAAAAGTTTTCAACTATCTCGTTATCTCCTAAATTTATCTTTTTTACTATAGCGCGCTTCCCAGTAGGTTCTCAACATTTTCGACCAGACTGAAATAAGTAGTTCCATAGCTGCGAGTTTAATAAGAATCTTAGTTAAGCGCAAAAAGGGAATTAAAGCCGTTCATATTAATGCAGAGTCTTTTGAAAAATTTTGATGAGTTTAGGTACTTGTTTGTCCAGTCTAATGTTGATGTTATTTGCGTGTCTGAAACTTGGTTTTTGCCCGATTTTAGTGATTTTTCTATTGCGTGTGATGACTATGTTGTTTATCGTGCAGATCGTTTTAGTCATGCTGGTGGTGTCGCTATTTATGTGAACAAAAAATTGAATTCTACCGTTAAATGTAAGCATCCAATCGATAGCGAAATTGAATATTTATTTTTAACATTCAGGTAAATTTTTCTTCGAAAGCACTAATAGGATGCATTTACCGGCTGAATCGAACTATTGACTATGCCCCCTTAATAAATGTTCTGCGTGAAATATCTGTTGAATATACAGATGTTATTATTACTGGCGACTTCAATAGCAATATCTTAAGGGAAAAACATCTGCTTGCTGACCATCAAGCTCTCACTGTTAATTTAACTGAAGTCAAGCCTATAGATTCGAGACAGTGAGAGCTTTCGTCCCTAAAATTGTACCTTTATATTTATTTATATATTTCCCTGCAGGAAAAATGCGAACTAGTCTGAAAATCAGTTGTACAACTAGTAAAAAAGCTACCGGAATTTGCCTGGATGCATTTGGACAACACAGGGCTTAGAAAATTTGTGCTAGTTCAAAAAATAAATAGTACAAAACTAGTGAAAAAGGAAATTATCTCGGACTGGCACTTTTCTGACAAAAAAAGCCTAAGAACATTTAATTGGTAGAATAAATACATGTTAAAGTATAGTTAAAAGGCAACTGGAATTTAACTAGATGCACTTGAGCTATATATGATTCAAAAAATATAGCCTAGAGTGTAAATGTCTTGGGAAATTTAACACAAAACGAATCAAACAGTCAAGGTCCTCGGTCCAATATATATGTGAAAAATCACTGTTTTAAAAATATATCACACTAAAATTTTTAAACCTTATTAGTGCATTACAAAATGTGATGCGTGTATGGCTCAATCAGCTAGTGTGTTTACAAATCCAAAGGTCCCCGGTTCAAGTCCCAAAGAGGGCGACTTGCTTCGAAAAATGTAAGTTTGTTTGAATTCCATTTATTTACCATTTGCCGTATTTAATTCCATAATAACAATCATAATTCCTTTAAGAGACCGCGCCTTTCAATTAGCTACCAATTAGGAGAGCGTCAAATTAAACATCTTCAGGTTAATGGTTAATAGAACAGTTTTTAGATTTTTCGAAAAATAATTTTTTTTAGTGTAGTTTAACAGCTGTAACCGTAAAGTGGTTAACAGCCACTAGTGCAAAACTAGTAGCAAAAAGACTAGTTGTTTCCGAGGACAAGCCTATGAAAAATGGACCAGTTCGTTACAAGGAAATGGACATAACATGAACTAGGTAACTTTTCTGACCCAACTAGTATTTTACTGGTCCAAAACTGATTCCTTTTCCTGCAGGGTTATCTGTGGTATTAATGTACACTCCTACACATTTTACCAACACCGGTGATACTCTTCTTAACCTTTTCCTTGTTAATGTCCCTAGTAAGATTTTATTGTATGACCAAGTCTCTGTACCAGTTTTCTCTAAGCATGACCTCACCTTTCTGACGTATGATTTGACCTTAGCATATAATTCTGACACTTTCGAATTTAGGGACTACAAAAATATCAACTACACTGAACTGGAAGTAGAATATAATAATTGTGATTGGACGTCCATATATATGTCTCCCAATATCCCAGCATCAATTGAACATTTTTAACAGCAACATTGATTATAACAATTGTGTGTTAATAAGGGACAAAACTATCCATCCAAAGCTGAGTCCTTGGTTTACCCATAATATTAATAAATTTAGCGATCCGTTATGCTTCCTACAATAAGTGGAAACGATATAAGACAGCATTTTTATACCCTTGCAGAGGGTATTATGATTTCAGTCAGAAGTTTGCAACGCAGTGAAGGAGACGTTTCCGACCCTATAAAGTATATATATTCTTGATCAGCATGACTAGACGAGTCGATCTATCCATGTCCGTCTGTCCGTCCGTCTGTCCGTCTGTCCGTCTGTTTCTACGCAAACTAGTCTCTCAGTTCTAAAGCTATCGGGCTAAAACTTTCCCAAAAGTCTTATATCTATTGCAGGTAGTATATAAGTCGGAACGAGCCGGATCGGACAACTATATCATATAGCTCCCATAGGAATAATCGGGGAACAAAATGTAAAAAAATTATATCTTGGGTGTTTTTGAACCTATAACCTCCTACTTTTGGAAATGCCATTTTTTATATAATTCTGAATTTCGAATAAATTTTTTTCAAAATCGGACAACTATATCATATAGCTGCCATAGGAACGATCGGAAAATTAATAGGAATATAATAGGAAATAAATTATTGCTTCGTTGGTTTTTATCGTATTCTCTTCTACTCTGGGATATGACTTTTTTTAAATGTTTTCGAATTTCGATTTTAATTTTATCAATATCGAACTACTATTTCATATAGCTGCCATAGGAACGATCGGAAAATTAGTGATTAATAGGAACTATCTGCAAGGGTATATAAGCTTCGGCTGGCCGAAGCTAGCTTCCTTTCTTGTTTAGAATGCAATATACTCGGGCGCGTGATAATGTCCGGCAGATCATCAGATCTGCAAAGTGTGAATTTTATGGGTCCAAATTTCAAAAGTTATCTTTTAAA
This sequence comes from Drosophila prostipennis, assembly GCA_037075205.1. Classification (NCBI taxonomy): domain Eukaryota; kingdom Metazoa; phylum Arthropoda; class Insecta; order Diptera; family Drosophilidae; genus Drosophila; species Drosophila prostipennis. The sequence goes on along the minus strand of JBAMCJ010003388.1, from coordinate 2,195 downwards.
AAAACATGGCGTGAACTTAAAAATATTGGAATTGGTAACACCAAGCAGCTGGCCCAATACCAAGTGGACGTAAACGATTTGAACAGGAAGTTTGTGCAATTCGATGTACCTGAAGCTACATGTAACAAGTACCTGAATGCCTTACCAGACTGTGATAGTAGATTTACTTTTATGTGCGTTAGCCAAAGCGATGTTCTTGAATGTTTACTTAAGGTGAAGTCAAACGCTGAAGGCCTGGATGGCATTAGCCAAACATTTATTAAATTATTATTACCATTACTCCTTAGCCATATAACGCACATTATGAACACAGCAATTAACACATCCACTTTTCCCTCTGCATGGAAGTACGCGAAAATTGTCCCTATCCCGAAAAGTCAAACTGAATTCAGACCCATATCCCTACTTCCTTTTTTGTCAAAAATGTTTGAAAACATATTGGCGGCACAGATACAACCCTTTATATGTCTATTATCTACAAAAAACCCTTCGATACATAGCAACTCCCAAATTTTTTAATCGGAAATAGCCCTATCAAATACGAAGAATCGGCAGGAAACCTGGGTATTACCTTTAACAACACGTTAACATGGAGCAAACATATCTTCAGAGCAACTGGGCGAACATATGGCTTCTGAGACAGCTTTCTAATTCTCAGTCGTTCTTGCCAACCCAAATTCGAATGCTAGTGGCCAAAACAATCTTGGTTCCCACCCTGTTTTACGGTGTTGAGATTTTTGGGCACTGCGACACAAGATACTCAAAAATTAACTGTTGCTTGTAATTCGATCGTCCGTTACGTGTTTAATCTTCGTCGCACTGACCACACTTCCCACCTAGTCAATAATGTTCTTGACCTTAGCCTTAGTCAGTGAATTGACCTCAAAACATTAATTTTTATTCAAAAGATTGCGTGCACCCGTGAACCGTTTTACTTGTTTCAGAAACTTCTTCCAGCTCAATCGCAAAGAACACAAAATTTCATTATCCCTCGATATAAAACCTTATGCTCGAAGAGGCAATTCTTTATCAATCCACTTCGCCCATGGAACAATCTCCCACCATTAGAAGCGCGTCTCAATTTAAATCGAAAATCAAAGAATTGATGCTAGATCAAAATTAGTTGCAAACTTACTCGTATAATCGAATTATCAACCCAACTTTGTTAGATTTTAAGTAGTACTTTTAAATTAAATTATTACTATTTTTGTTACTCAATCCGATGTGACTAGCGCAATAAATATAAGTTTTTACTTGTAGCGTTGGGATATAAACAAATAAATAATTAAATAAAGCGGTGGAAGATCCAGAAGCTGGTCCTGCTACCCAAGCCGAACAGAGAACCCGTCGTCGTACAGCAGCCAGGGACCTGTCACCCATGCAGTTTGGCTTCAGGAAGGCGAGATCAACGGTGGATGCAATTTCGACCGTAAAGGACATCGCTTCGAAGGCAACAGAAGGTACAAGATGGCGGGGAGGCAGTAAGGAGTACTGCCTAGTCGTGACCCTGGACATAATAAATGCCTTCAACAAAGCGCGCTGGGATACTACTCTGGAAGCAATCCGACAACTAGAAGTACCAGAGACCCTAGTAGGCATATAGAGGGACGATGGAGCACAAGATCACTTGTGGAGTACTTTAAGGATCTGTTCTTGGACCGCTGCACTATGGGGTAAAAGTCCACTTTTACTGGCATTTAGTCATTTTTTAAAAGCGTTCCAATTGGTTATAAATTAATTAGAAAGTACTAACAAAATATCAAACTGTTATGCCTTATACTTAAATTGTTAATATTTAACAGTGCACTGTTAAAATAACAGATGCAAAGTCAGCTGCTGCTTACAAAGGCAAGTACGCTGGGCTTGCACATTTTTGGCCATCATCTTTGTAATTCATTTATTTATGTAAAATACAATAAGTAAACAAAACAATGTCAGAACATGTTTATTACATATGATTATTTATTTTGAGTAAAAAATAAAAATCTCCATTTAATGATTATTATGTGAGCGATATTATTTCGCATAAAAATATCACTCAAAGTGCGATTGCAGCCGTTCTGAATGGAATTTTACAAAATAATCATTAAATGGAGATTTTTATTTTTTGACTTATAATGATTACGGTCCCTGCCTAAATATAATAATTTGTTCAAATTGTGCGTGCTTATACCTACAGCAGCAATACTCCGCAC
>JBAMCJ010003384.1:0-14186 GCA_037075205.1 Drosophila prostipennis | reverse complement strand
AAACCTGAAATATTTTAATTTAGTGTACTTCTTAACACAAAATTTTTAGATATTTAAAATGTTTGTTATTTTTATAAGTATAGCTGCTTAGAAGGAAATTTTTTATTTTATATTTTTAAAATATTATTTTAATGCTAATGTATTCGAACATTTTCTATCGCAATGATCAGTAATCAAATTTAAATATACATTTTTCCGCGTGCATTTGAGAACATGGAATCAGATTTGGAGATTCTTGGCCGCCCTTCGTGGAGACTTTCTCCTTCCTCCGATTTCGATTGCGATGCCACCGATTCTGCAGCGATTCTCCTTGGTTCCTCCTTGCGTGATGTCCAGCAATGTGCCCAAGCCTGTTTTTTCGCCCTGCCACCCCCTGCAACCCCGCGGAACCCCTTCTCTTTTTTTTTGGACCATGCCAGAATTTGTTAGTTTAAGAGGAACAACAGGAAAGCCAAGAAATACGGGGAGTAAAAAGTAAAAGACACGCTGAAGACTCAAAGCGAAGCGCCGTTCCACTCTGGGAATGGAATGGGAACCCATGGTATATGGTATATGGTATAGTACACACAGAAACCCTGAAGCTCTTCGGGGATCGTGAGTCAGCAGAGTTTTGGCTAAGAAATCTGCTAAAAATATAAGCCCCGATGATGATTTATTGTTTGGCTTATTAGAACGAGAGGGAGAACAGCGATAGGAGATCGCTTTCATGCCTGGATTTATGCTGTTATGCTGTTGACTTTTAAGCACTGTAGCCGTGTCTTATTGGAGCTTAGTGACTCACCCCAGGCTAGAACTTTCCACTTTTAGGTATGCGAAAATGAAATATGTAAGTGGGTACTTTTTAGCACATACACTTCACTCGGTAATTGGGGGCATTTCAAGTTCCATTAGTTGGCTTTTTGTGGTGGTCCTCTTTTGACCAGGAACTTGTTATGTGGTTGATATATCTCACATACGGAGGGTTCTATTGTTATTTAAATTATGATCAATCATTGCTTGGTAATGGATCAATATTTATTTGTATATTTAATAAAATTAACGGGAACCACCAAAATACAACATAAACTATCTTAGTTTTTTTGGTATAATATGTATTGGAGTTGGATCAAAAATCAAAAATCAAATCAAAAATACAACATAAACTATCTTAGTTTTTTTGGTATAATATGTATTGGAGTTGGATCAAAAATCTTTATGAAGAACTGATCTCCAGAAACTAACCAAGTTAATAAGGAGTTATATAAGGACTATAAAATCTGGAATATCCCTTCAATAAATTAAAAATCCCACTTAAACTATTCCAAATATTTGAGATTAAGAATGGATATGACCGAATCGCTTGCCCAGAGCCAAATATCTCTCTCTTGGCCTTCCACTTCCACTGGCTTTCTTGGAAACGCTCTTGATCGGATTCCGATTCCAATTCGGGCTCGCATTCAATAACAGATTTATGCATTGGCCATGGCAATCTAATACGAGCCACAATAAAAGCTCGAATATGGCCATTTGGCAACACGTCAACAGCAAAAACAACAACAACAACAACTGAAGCCAAGGCAATGAACGAAACGTGCCAACGTCTAAAGATCGTCGATAAGCCCAAAAAGAGGGAGTTATAGCCACACTGGTGTTGGTGGAGTAGAGTCTCAAAGGGGGATAGCCAGGCTATGCAAAGAAAGTTTTATTTTTAGAGCCCCAGGACCAAAGTGTTTGGACTCCACTTTGACTCGGAGATCATTTACGGTCATGAAAATTAGGTTGAGATTTTCTAAACAACTATTATAATGGAATTATTATGAATGGAATTTAGATTTCTTTGAATCGCTTCGCACACATAAACTTAATGTTAGGATAGAAAATACGATATTATTTTGACATTTTATTTAGTTTTCAAATAAATCGAATTTATCAAAAAAAGGATATATGATTTCACCTGAATTTTGCCTGAAAATATTTCTGTGTCACCATCGTAAATACATTTTACTTATAATTTAATAGAATTAAAGATTTTCTAATACATTTTCTAATTTATTTTCTATTTCATTTTATTTTATAGAAGAGTTTTTATTTCTGAAACATTATCCTTTCTTTTACTCGATTTTAAACGAAATAATTTTAGGAAATTGTGGCAAATCCATGTGAATGTCTTCATTTACAAAACTCATTTGGTGACTGGCGATCAGCGCATTAATGTTCAGGGTCTATAAATATTCATAAATTCAGACGCGCATAAAGCGATGGCTAATAAAAATCCTAAAACAGGATTTGGCAAAAGCCTGGCGATATTTTCCAGCAGAGAAACTTTTCTCTCGAAATCTGCATATAAGCCGCAGTAGCAGTAGCAGCCTACTGTGAATGATCAGCGATCGTGGGCAGCAGGAGGAAAATTCAGGTGACTGAAATTCAGATGGGGGGAGGGGGTATAAAAGCCAGGCTGCCGCATTTGGTTGACGATTTTTATGGCTGGTTTTTTCTTGGCGTTTGTCTTAACGGTTATTTCTCCTTTATTTTGCTGTTGTTGTTTTTGCTTTTGCCTGTTGACTGCCATTAGCAATTAATAGTCGGCACGAGAAATTTGCATTGCAAAAGGAAAGTGACAAAAAGGTGAAAAGAAATATATGCATAGAGACGGTGGCAGTAGCGATCACAGATCGCAGATCACAAATCACAGATACGGCAAGGATGCGATAATTGCGTGTGTTTTTGGCCATTCGTTTGGTTAGCTAATTGTTATGTATGTAGGCTAACACCGCAGGAAAGTGAGAGTGTCACCTGTTACACCTTCGATGCGTGACCAAAAATATGCGTGACGTGTGTGCTTTTCCAGCCATCATCCAGCCATCAAGCATCATCAGCTGCGGATCCTCAGATCTTCAGATCTTCGGGTTCAATTTGATCCACCTGCCACCGGGGCAAACTGCCTGTTCGATCTCTTTCGGGGCAGACGCATTAAGTTTCATGTGCCGTCATTATTTTAAATTATGCACACGAGCGAAACTCATACTCAAAAGGCCGCTAACGAAAAATAAACTTTAAAAAACGAGACTCGGCATAAGTCGAAAACTTCATTTGCATCTCCACTGGGTACGAGGGGGGGCTCTGCGTTTTTGTGTGTGCGGAAAATTGTTTAACACTCTTGGCCCCTGTCTCTTTCTGGACTTAAATTTGATGGACTGTGTGGCCAGAGGTTGATGATTTCATTAGTCGGCGGACAACCCGAACGAACAGGTGAACGGGCGAGATCTTAAGTTACGGCTATAACGGGGCGAAATTAAAAATTAAAATCATTTTCTTGGGTATCGACGGGATTCAGTTGAATTCGGTCTCTGAGTGTAAAGTTTAAAATTAAGATGCATAAACTTTGGTTGTAAAAAATGTAGTCCAATCGAAATTAAGAAATAAATTATCTAAAAGGACTCATGGATGCAAAAGAAAAATTATAAAAGTCTAAAATTCTCTAATATACCCAATTTTAATTGCAATCTTTCAAAAATTCTTTGTAACTATTTTTATTGTGAAAAATAAACATTTACAAATCAATTAATATTTTAACTTACTGTGAGAATTTCCTAAGAGAAGAATATTCGAGGTCTTATCAACATTTGTGTTTGCGATCTGCAATATTTAAATATTTAAATGGTGGTTAGATAAACGATATATATAAATACGATTATAAATAAAACCTAATTACAGTAAAACTCAATAGTATTAAATATTAAATGTATATTCTTTCACCCGACTTATTTCAAATTTCAAGACCATACCACACAACATTATGAAAATAGTTCAACAATTGATTGGCATCTCTCCCTTGATAAATATTGACGCCAAATGAATCAACGCGGTTAGCCGCTTTAAATCCATCGTAAAATCCGTGTAAATCAGATCAAATGGATGCGCCACCTCGTTGGCAAGACACACTCATTTCTCATTCAACAGAAATACACGCCCACAGAACAACTCCCACTTCGTTAGAAACTATTTCCACCCGCTGATGACACATTACTGTCACTCAGCGTTATGAGCTAAATTTATTGATGCAGCCCGGCGATGCCCTCCCAATTTCTTCTTTTGCCCCGAAAGAATGTTTAATGTTTTCTTCGTGTCAGCGCATGCCAAAAAGTATTTTTTTTTTTATTCCACCGAGCCTCCTTGCATGTGGAAATGTCACTGGGATCTTTGGCCCCCCGATTTTCCCCGGGGGGAAGGAAAATCCCATGTGCAATGGGAGAAAAAAAAGAAAGAAAAACAAGAGCGGAGAAAAGACTCATTTCGTAATGATGTGGCCAGGAAAATTAGAAGAAACACACACGAAAAAAAGAAGGAAAAGAAGCTGAAGTAAAAACAAAAAAAAGAAAACGAAATCGCTGACATCTTTGCTAACTAAAAACACAGACTGGGAAAAGCAAAGCGCTGGGCGTCGGGGAAAAGCCACCGTAATTTATAGGAAAATTCCTTTGGAATTTATGTGCGGAATCATGACATAAATTAACCAGCCAAGTGTGCAGAGCGACTTGCGTGCTGAAGTGGTGCGGTGGTTCGCCGATATCTCCTCGGTGGGTTAGTGGTGCAAATTGCGCTGATGCAACCGCCCGCGCAGGTATTTAGTTGAATTATCATAATTATAAGCAATTATCTAACATTTTGTTAAGCGAATGAAACTAATCGTTTTCTTCTCCAGCTTTCTTCGCTCTTCTTACTTTCTTCTGTGGGCAATGCTCTTCTTTTTGTTTTCGTAATCATTTAGTTCGAAATCAACTTTTGTTTTTAATTTTATGTAATTGCCGCTTAATCACAGAGCAATTAAAATGCAACGCAAGTTTCGGGGGCGTCCAAAAGTTTCTGAAGCGTTTCGAGATTTTGATTTTTCGGTTTCTTAATTTTGGCTTTTCATTTGCAGTCATGGCAGCCACAAAACGGGGTCAAGAGCTTCAGACCAGGAGCAACTGGCAGGTTGGGTCCACGACCAGTGCAACGGTTTTTCCACCAGCTCAACTCCGTCGATGAGTCCGCATTGCGTCATCGTTCATAATTCGCTGTCCACTTGGCTGTCCACTTCAGTTGCACATTTTACCGCTCCATCTCGCTCACACGCTCTCCGCCGATCAAGTGCATATAATTATGCATTGTACCCTATATAGTAGGGCATCGTTGGGAGAGTTGAGAGGATCTATAATAGCATTGGAGAATTCGGTTCTTAACCTAATATTAATCCAAATACGAACATTTTTACTGAATTAGATATTTAGTCATATATCTATGACTTAAAAAAATTTGTAAACAATATTATATTTTATTTAAAAAATATTTTAAAGAAAATAACATATACAATTTTTCTTATACTTCCCAAATTAGGCATTTTAATACATTTTTATACCCGTTACTCGTAGAGTAAAAGGGTATATTGTATTCGTGCAAAAGTATGTAACAGCTAGAAGGAAGCATTTCCGACCCTATAAAGTATATATATTCTTGATCAGGATCACTAGCCGAGTCGATCTAGCCATGTCTGTCTGTCCGTCTGTCCGTCTGTCCGTCTGTCTGTCTGTCTGTCTGTCTGTATGAACGCTGAGATTTCGGAAACTATAAAAGCTAGAAGATTGGCATTTTGCATGCAGATTCTAGGAGTTCCTACGCAGCGCAAGTTTATTTCAAAAAGGTGCCACGCCCCCTCTAACGCCCACAATAGCTAATATACGATTTTAAAAATTTAAATATTTCGGAAAAGTAAAAATGCAGTTTTGTTGTGCTTATCAATACCTATCGAAATGTAGAAGACATTTTTTAAATCGGACTATTCGTTAAAAAGTTATAGCTCATCAAAGTTTATATCTCCATCTCCCTCGCACTCCTTTTAGCTGAGTGACGGGTATTAGATAGTCGGGACACCAACCCGACTATAGCGTTCTCTCTTGTTTCTTTTAATTTTGGTACAAAGCTTTTCGATTACAAAAAAAAAAAATTTTATTGGTAAAATTGACCTATACGAATAGTTACGTAACTATAAAAAATAGTTCCGTGAATTGTGTTTTTGCTTTGCTAGTTGTGGGTATTTGTTGTAACTATTTAATTGGTGGAATCGACAATTTTTGTGGTTGGGGACTGTTTGACAAATATATTAGTTAATTTTACCAAGTTTTTGTGTGTGTGTAAATAATAGATTCCAAATACGAAAATTGTAACTGATTTACAATTACAAAGAGTAACTAAATATATTTTTTATCTTTTCTTTTATTTTTTGTATAAAGCTTTCCGATAAGCAAGGTTATTACTTAAAGTTCTTAATGCCAACTGAAACTTTGATTAAGAGCATCTCAGCGGTCGACTTTTCTCTGGGATTTTCTTTCTTTTTTCCTGGCATTTCTGGGCCACCGAAGTTCGTGTTTGTTTTCCACAACTGGCGGCCATTTAAATTGTCTTCAAAAGCGCACATTACATAATTAAGACAGCAGCAGCACTACCAGCATAAGCAGATATAGAAACCGTCCGGCGTTTTAAAACAGACCGACAATGTCTGTCCGTCCGGCAGTTGAGTTGCCTGACTGACTGACAGGCCATCAACTCCAACAAAATGCTCAACACCTCGCCAAAGTGGAAAAAATATTGGAAAAACAACAACCACAGAAAAAATAGAGCCGCTGCCGAGACTTTCCTCGGCGACTCGCTTTTTTCGATGCATCATCGCATAATCAAAGAGTCATAAAAACCAATAATCATTATTAAGCAAAACAAGCCAATTAATGCAGCAACAGCAGCCGTAATTAAATGAAAATAAAACGCCAAAAGATTTGGCCAACATTGCAAATTAGCCAGGGGCGAAAAACAAGTCTATTACGGTCGCATTTTATATTATAATTATAACAGCAGCCGACAATTTTCAAATATTTTTACTAATTTTGCCATTTGCGTGTCATAATAAAACGATAAAGCTGCGACTCAAGCGGAAGGCCTGGAAGGAAGTGGCCAGGCCGAGTTTTCATCAGATGGAAATTTTAATTGCCCTAACTCAAAGGCCTTCCATTGTTTTTGAGTCGCAAATATAGGGGTTTTATATTTTTGGGAAGTGGAATTATGAATTTCAGTTATTACTATTTGTGAACTGGGTTTTATTTTTATAATACTTATTTTACTTTTTTAAATATTTAAGTTCAATTTATTTCACAACAAAGGTCTATAAAAATGGGCACATATCTACAGATATATTAACATTTAACTAAAATAATTTTTTTTTTCCAGTTATTTTTCTGTATGTTTTTAACACTATTCAAGAGGTTTAGTTCTATAAATAAACTAACTAGATGTTTTTTTTATAACTCTTACTTATTTTGCAGACATTCCTAGTTAAAACTTCTTTAAATATCACCATTTCATATTATTTAACTACAAAGCTCTTAAAAAATTAGATTTAATGATGGATTGGCCAACTTTTATTAGCCAATTAACGTAAATTATTTTATTTATTATTATATTAGCTATTATGGTTTTATTTATATAGTTTTCCCATTAAAGGCCATTAAGAGTATCAACAGTGGCCCCCACGAAACGGGAAGAATGCTGAAATCCCGCGTGTCCATTCCAATTAGTGTGGAAAATAAAGTGGAAAAGTGTCCAATTGATTGGGCATTGGACATCGGACATTGGGCGAGGTGGAAATCCAACTCAGGTGGGACCGAGAATGGGTGAGAAATATTAAACGGAGTGCGTCCTGCTGCCGCAATTTACCAATCAAGTTTGCTCGCATTGAAAATTAGTGAAAGTTGCGCCCAAGTTGTAAGTGGCCTGGTGTTTGCCTGGGTTGGTTTGGCTTTTGGGTTTGGGTTTGGGTTTTGTTTTGGTTTTGGGCCTTTGGTAGTGGACAGTCGGAACGGTAGCCAAAAACCTAGGGCAATATCGTGTCGGCGATCGCGGCCAATCGATAGCCAATGATCAATGAGTTTTGGGGGCGAAAGAAAGGGAAAAAGGAAAACCTCCCGCGGCGAGTGCAGGTCCGAAGGGCACCTGGAGGTCAGAGCTAATTGATTGGGAAAACCATTTCTCGATTCGACGGCTTTGGCCGCCATTAACAAGCATCGAAAACATATGATTCGAGCCATGGCTAATCTGGTTAATTCCATTAAGTGGCCCGGCGAAGATCCAGAGATTTAACAATAATCGGGTAATTGGTTGGGGATTAGGTAAGGCAATAAATATTTGGGGAAATCTTAATCCCCTGGTTAAGAGAAATTTAATTTTCAGAGTCGTTTAAAGCTTCAGGCAGTTAAAGTTTAATGAAGTGACACTTAGGTAGGGCTAGAAAAACATCGATATTTTCGATATTTTCACAATGTTTCCGATAAACATCGATTTTTTAAAATATCGAAAATATTTATAATGTTGATGGGGAGATTTGATCAGTTTCTTTAATACATAATAAATATGTATAAACCAACTTGACCTATCTCAACTCGCAACTCTCTTGTGTTTTTTCTTCCCATGACTAATTCAAACTATTTCCAATCTCCAAACTCTTTCACCTATTGAAAATAATTCAGTAATTCGTTGTGCATTTCAATTTAAAACATTTCTCAGTGCGTTTCATCGCAAAGTTTAGGCTTTGGCATTTTATAAGCAGCTCCTCCCCACCGCTAAAAACTGGGTACCATTTGTCAAGTTTGCCTTTTCGAGTGCTGAATTTTTCATGTGCATTTAATTAGTTGAATTATGGCTGCGAAATGTGGCGACTGGCAATTCGCGGCACTGCAGCCGCCAACGGCAGCATTAAACATTACAATCTAATAAAAAGTCGGAGAAAATAAAACTTAAAAATACAACTTAATGAAAATAAAGTAAAGACTCTCTGTGCAGCCATATTGTGCGACAACTTTCGCGAAATAATTTTTATTGACTCCCGTCCAGTTGGACAATGGACCGCTTGGGATGTCAGCTGCGAAAATCGCACGAAGTCACCTTTCCCCATTTTCCTCGATTATTTTGGCGGCCGATAATTACCAGGGGAGTGAAGTGTGGGTCGGGACTATCACTGGATTGTTTTTCGAAATAATTTCCGTATCTCTAAATAAACAATCAATAGTTCAATAAATCAACGCTATCTTGATTAAGCTTTTAAGCTTTCATTTTTGATAATATCTTCATTATTATACTGCAAACTATAGGCAATCATAAAAGTAAATCCTATTTTACACCACTCATTACTAGAACCTTTTCAAATTTTCCTATGTATTTTATATATGATAAAATATGTATGTTCTGTTCTAAAATACCTGCTGTAATTGAGGTACAGAATCAGCAGTCAGAACTTATCAATCATCATAACCCAAAGCGGAAACACCTCCCTGAATTCATTAGAATAATTGTGAAAAGGTAATTACCAGAAAGGCTGATTACCCCTAATTGCCTAATACACCCTAATTGGGCATTCTCATAGTTCTCAAGCCTTTCTCCGCGCTTCTCAAGTGCGTAAGGTGTACTATACGTTGTTGGATAGGAAAATCCAGACTTGGAGGCGTGAGTTTTTGGCTCCGGGCTGAAAACTTAATTGAAACTCGGCCCAGTTCCCCAGTTCGTCGATCCGGCCAACCGCCAGCGCATTAAACGTACGAAAACAAACAAAACCGAAAGACAACAAAATAAAACCGCAGATAAAAAGATCTTGAGATTTTCCACAATTATTTTGTATTTTTCAACGCCAGCAACAACAACTTGACCCAGTTACATTTGTTGATGTTTTTTTTATTTAGCATTTGTGTCTTTTTTTAATTTTGTTCTTCAGCATTCAGCATTGTGATTAGTGACAAGAATCGTTGGTAATGAGTGGTAGAAAACTGTGGAGAAGACAAACAAATTGTTTGTGGGTCGCTTTTGTTTCATTTTCCGAAACTCGAAATTGTTGGACCATAATTAAAAGATTGCCAGCGTAATTAGCCGGCTCAGCTGAGCCTAGCTAAGATTTATGTGCGGAGTGTAAAGTTCAAACATTCGAAGTAAGGTTTACTCGGGCAAGGTACACTATATATGTACCTGTATACTCGTGGTAAAGTAAAGGGCGTAATTAATTTTGAAGGACAAGTTTCGGAATCATTAAAAACGAATTTACTGAGGTCACTGTTTCATGCCAAAGGTTCAGCGGAGCTTGACTGCTCGTGGGCCAAAAAGAAAAACTCTCCAATAACAAAGGGTCAACAGAAGGTGGTCAGAACTTTACTTTATTCCATACCCAATAACTTGTTGTATTAGAAAGGCAATGTAAAAATGTAGGTACTCCAATTTTAACCAAAATATATTTCAAATAAAAGGTGAAATATAAATTTTTAATAATTATATTGTTGTGATTTTTAAAAATTGTTCTTAAATATATAAGAAATTGTAAAATCGTAAGGAATACAAAATAAACTTGGAAATAAAAACATAAAACTTAAGTGTTTTGCCAGATCTGTTCTAGAAATAATAAAGATCTACAGTAGTTCGAAGATTTTATATATCTCTATAACCTTGGAAGACCGAAAAACAGAAGGTACCGAAACATTTTCTCAGCGGGAGTGATGCACGCTGATAGTGCAAGTGCACTTCCGGCTAAAAAAAAAACGATCTCATAATCTAGCCCTAGACCAACAGTTTTTGGAATTCTCCCGCAGACACTCTTCTCCACCCAACGGCTAAGCACGTGCCCACCGATTGAAGAATTGGAAATCTCTCGATGACGCAGAAGAAACCGAGAAACGAGACCCCAGCGAGAGGGAAAGTGAAAAGCAGATACTCGAACATCGACAAAAGTCTAATCAGACCCAGTGCAATGGCTAAAACAACAACAACAAGAGAGAACGCTATAGTCGGGTTGTTGTCCCGACTATCTAATACCCGTCACTCGGCTAAAGGGAGTGCGAGGGAGATGGACATATATAAACTTTGATCAGGTATAACTTTTTAACGAATGGTCCGATTTAAAAAATTTCTTCTACATTTCGATAGGTATAACTAAACACAACAGAATTGCATTTATACTTATCCAAAATCTTTAAAAATGTGGGCGCCAGACACATTTTAGTATAGTTTGTGGGCGATTATGGGTGATTGTGGGCGTTAGAGGGGGCGTGGCGCTCGGCTGAAATAAACTTGCGCTGCGTAGGAAGCCCAAGAATATGTGTTGGTAATCCCAACTTTCTAGCTTTTGTAGTTTCCGAGATCACAGCGTTCATACAGACAGACAGACGGACAGACGGACAGACGGAGAGACGGACAGACGGACAGACGGACATGGCTAGATCGACTCGGCTAGTGATCCTGATCAAGAATATATATACTTTATGGGGTCGGAAACGCTTCCTTCTAGCTGTTACATACTTTTGCACGAATACAATATACCCTTTTACTCTACGAGTAACGGGTATAACAACCACAGTAGAGCCCGGTAACAAGTACATATCATGCTCAGGCTTTTGAAGATTTAAACTCTCTTTCTATGTCATTGACAGACGCGTCTCGTCTTTCGCTATTCACTATTCGTCTTTCGTCTTTCGGTTTCGGCCTTTGTTTCGCCGTGGCTGTTTTGACTGACAAATGAAAATCTCAATTGGCTATCGCCAGACAATCAAAAGCCGAAGAGACAAACAGCCATAGCCATGAGAAGTCGTCTGTCGACGGTTGCAAACTTTACACACATTACGGCCCGGCCAAAAGAAATGAAATGAAATGACAACAACTGCAGCGCAACATACGAAAATGTACTTTCACTCATCGGCTTCTTTTTTTCTGTATTTTGGACTTTTGAAAACGTCATCGTGTCGCAGATAAAATAACAAACGAACCCCCTGCCCACCGAAAAAGAAAAACAGACAAATGCAAAGATCGCCGGCTGATTGATGTCAGCCAAATCTCATCAGCTGCGTTTTTCCCAGGCTCAAAGGAAAAGGGGTTTTCATCTGGTCAGGGGTTGTCACTTCAAAGCAGAATGAATACACTTTGTGGCACCTCAACAAGCCGCACATCCCCCGCTTGCGAGGAGCAAAACTTGCCCAATTAAATGCAAATTTTTGTGTTTTAGAAATCGAAGCCAAACACACAGATGCACGTGAAAAAAATAGAATTTCCTACTAGACCAAATTTTGCAGATACCTATAATCATTAAAATTCACAAATTAATTTACTACAGATTTTAATAAAAAAAATTTTATCGATGGATTTTAAACAAGAAAATTATAAGAATAAATTCCATTTAATTATTATAATTAGGAATACCATAAAATATTTAAATATTAATATTAAAAAAGTTCTTTATTTAAAACTAGTAAAAAATATAATTTAAGAAACTAAACTAATATTTTATTTTCCTGCTTAAAAAGGTAATATATATTTTTTAGCAGAAAACTAAGATTGTATTTTTAATATACCTTTTTATATAATTTCTTAAAATTAGCTCCCCAAATTAAAGACATAAAAACATCCCCATTTGTTTCAGTGTCCAAAGATCTACACACTTGCGAACCGGAGAGAAAGATGCAAATGGTCTTTTCTCCACTTTTCCACTTTTCGACCGCGACCACCCACATGGACAGTGGGCGCCACAGACGTCTCACTCGGCAGAAAGCACACAAACACAAACGCCACAGTGCAGGCCAAAAATTTATGCGCATTTTGATGAAATCGGCAAAACGCTGAGTGGGCGTGGTCGTGTTAAATGGGGGAGGGACGACAGGGGAACTCGTGGTCCAGCACTTGGGGCCCCCTAAGCATTTTAACATTTTTTTTATTTTTATTTGTATTTTATCTCATTTATTGCCGCCTTATTTATTTCGTTTGTTTTGCTCGTTTTTCTTGCCAGCGAAAGTGAGCAAAACAAGCGGCGAAGAAGTGTAAGCGATAGTAGAAAATGAAATTGTGTTTGGTCTATCATTTCCATGGAAATTATGCAAGAAGTTTAGACTTAAGATACGGATATGGTATGGTAATTACTAGAAATTCTGCTGCCGGATTTGATTAATATTTGAGATGGGGAAATTAGTGTCAAATGGCATTCAAATGAATTATAAAGAGATTCAAATAATTCCTAAGATTTAGTGAATTTCTTTTTATGGTTTGATTATTGTTACAATAATTATTGTAAGATCTCATATTTATTTAACAGATATATCTGTAATATTTCAGCCTTTTAAAATTCCTTAGAATCCGAACCTTAAATTTCAATAATCGTAAAATTAAAATTCAATTTTCGTGCCGCATGATTTACCGCATTTACCCAGTGAATTTCAGCCACAGACCATGTCGAATTTATAACCTTTTGCCACTGCCGATTCAAATATTTCATTCACAAACATTGAGTTGGCAAAAATAAGAGACCCGAAGTCCAAAACAGCAAGCCCGGCAAAATCGCAGCATGTTGCACTCTCATGCTCATAACTTCTATATGTATACCGTTATACCGTTACGGCCAAGGCCCCAAACAAACCGCAAAATTTATGAGCTCGCAACTCAGTTGCAGGTTTTTTGTGTGGAAAAGGGAAGTTGCAGAATCGAGAATCATTTGCTGGCGCTGCAAAACGAAATCTTACAGCATCGTCATCTTTTCAGCTTGTTAATTACGTGGCTCAATTGCTCGAAATTAATCTGCTTCCGTTTTTGTAATTTAATTTGGAACCCGTGAGATGAGGGGACTTCCACTCTAAGCAGGTCAAGCAGCAGCAGATGACGAATCAAACTTGACCTTAATTGCAATTTGTGCACAATTTATAATTTATATTTTAATTCGGTTTGTTTTCTTAGCTGTTCACCTTCAATCGCAGATGAGGAACTCGAGATTGAGGAAGAGAAACTGTTTTTTGAGGCCATAATCGGTTTAGAAATTCGATTAAAGATGGATTATATAAATACCTATATGATATTTGGTATAAATACCATATATAGTATATGCACAGAAAAAAAATTGACAAAAGATCACATTGATATGTAATGGTAAATTTTATATTTTTTTTTTAGAGATCAAGTTATTCATATCATTTTGATATGAATAAAGATTATGTTTACTTTATTTTACATTAGTTGTTCAAAAAATACTACATTTGGTATTTCATATGATATGATAAAATATCAAGTTGGTATGTTTAAATCATAAATTTGACATAAATCATATCGGCTTATTATTGATATGAAATAAGGTAGAATTGATCCCAATTTAGATGGAATTTTTCTTTCTGTGT
>JBAMCJ010003375.1:0-18542 GCA_037075205.1 Drosophila prostipennis | reverse complement strand
CATAGAGCTGGAAGAAATATTTTGAGTTTGGATATCATGGACAAGATACATCGTTTTGTGATGGGTTTATCGGGTAAATTATGTGCGAAGTTAAAGAGCAGGCAATCGGTGCTGGGATCCCAGGCTAAGCCAAAAGCCTTTGCGATGTTGGTGCCATCCTTAAATTCCATAAGCTTTTTACAATCTGAATCGCTTTCTCCTTCTAATGCGGCTGTCTCGTTTGAGCACCACTTTTGAATCGGAAAATTACCTTTTGCCAATAGTTGTTTTAATTGTAGATGGATTTGGACGGCATCCTCCACAAAATCTCCTCCTGAAATTAGGTCGTCTACATAAAAATCGTGTTGCACGATCTTCGCAGCCAGTGGAAAGTTTCTTTCTTCGTCGAGAGCCAGCTGCTGCATTGCTCGAATCGCTAGAAAGGCAGCGGGCTTGGTTCCGTACGTTACGGTATCCAACGTGTATGTCCTTATTTCTTCGTCGGGATGATCGCGCCATAAAATGCATTGAAGAAATTGATCTGGGTAGCTAATTTTGTCGTAGAGCTATCCGGTTTCTCACCGCAATGATGCGGCAAATAGAATTGTGGGAAAACATGCTGCTTGGTAGCCAGTGACATATGGCCCAGCTCGATGTATTCGCGCATGAAAGCAGAGTACTTCAGATGGTCTTTTGCCAGTTTGACTTCGAGCGCCTTGAAGCGTCTAAGTGCGCGTTGAAAGGAATCTCCTAACGTGTCAGTGCTGAGTTTAGTCGGCAACCTTACAGAGTACTGACCCGAATCAAGTCTAGAGTAGCCCTGTAGAAATTGCTGCTCGCATATTTCGTCGTCAGCGGATGCTATGGAAGATTAAACGCAAGAACTGTCGATTTCCCAGAATCTTTTGACGATCTCTGATAAGGAATCATCCTCAAAATTAGGCACTTTACGAAAGGCTTTGAGAGATAAATAGCTTTTGCTTAGTTTGGTCTTTTGGAGAATTGGTAAATTATTTGCTATTCGAATTTGGCCTACACAGATAAGGTCGAAAAATAGACCGGCCCCAAGCAATAAATCTATTCTCTGAGATTTGAAAAATGTGGGGTCTGCTAGGGATATGTTTTTAGGAATGCTCCAGTTGGAGATGTCGAGGCTAAGTTCGGTTGATAACACTGTGCAGCATTTTTAATGCTTTTTAAATTTACTTCGATGGATGATATATTTTTGGATTCGTAACGAATTCCCAAGTTAAACTGCGTTTTCCAAAAAAATCCCCGACGCAAGGATTCTTAGCAAAAGGACCTCAAAGTTCGAAAAATGCTGAAATTGGCCAACTTTCCGGAGCTATCAGAGGCAAACGGATTCATGGTTTCATTCGATGTTAAAGTTTTTTAAAAGATACACTCTTTATCTTTCAAACCCCATACTTAGAATAATTTTAAAATTTTTATTAAGGGAGAAACAAATTTTAGAAAACATAGTCAAAAAACATAAAAGCATACAGCTGCGGTCAAAATAGTAGTAGTATTGCCGCCCTGTGTTTTAAAAAGATTATAATCTGTTATCGATCGAGTTATAACAGCTGGGAAGGATGTGGTGAACCTCTTGTCACAGAACTGAGCTACAATGTCAGCTGACAAGTTAGATGTGATCGTTGACTCGCCAATTCCTGATATCGATACGGCTGCATGATGAGCCTTGATCTGGAGCTGGTTGGCCATTTCAGGATAAAGTGATCCTTAGAATCGCAAAAGGTACAAAGTTGTTGGTTTCTGGTGTTTGTGGCAATCAAAGAACTTCGATTTGATCTATGGGAGCTTCGGCTCACCTAAAGACTAGGTGTTGGTACCGTAGCGCTGTTGAGATTTTCCAGCATACGACATCTCCGCTCCAGAAAGGTTGACAAATCAGTCCAGCTTGGCAGCTTGTCGGATGGCAGTGCCTCCTCCCATCTTTCCTGGGTGTTGTGGTCGAGGTTGCGTGAGATAATGTGAATGAGTAGTCCATCGGCCAGTTGAGGAATGGTTTACATGGTGCTAAGTGCCCGAAGGTGTGAGTTGATTTTGTCACTTAGACAGCGCAGAACTTCTGAAGATCCCTTTTCTACATTGGCCAATCCAAAAACGCTTTGTAAGTAACTCCAATGCCTTATCATAATTGGCGTAGGCAGGTTCCAATGATTTGATTCTGCGTGGAGCCGCGCCATCCAAGCATGCGCGCAGGTGTTGAAATTTCTCTACATTGCTTAAATCCTCGTTGTTACATAAGACACTATTATACATGGCAATGAAATCTGGCCAATCCTCGTAGCTGCCGCTGAACCTGGGCAAGTGTAATTCCGGTAGCCGAGTCTTGCGCTTGTTTAGTTGGGAGAGAAAGTTGATGTTGTCCTGGTAGACAGGACATCTGCGATGTGTGACTTCACAAAGGTATCCGTTTGGCGAGTAAGCGAAGACTTTGCTTTCCAATAGGAAAATGCGAACTCAGAGCGTGAATTTAAAGAGAGCTCGAGCAGGTCCACCCTTTCCAGTTTATCTTGCCACATTTCAAAGTCGTTCTTCATTTTATTAACTGTGTCTGTAATATTTTCTTTATTCTTATATTTTTGAAACTTTAATCTAGATTGCTTGCCATTTATACAAGCCTCGCATAATTCATGGTTTAAATCAATATTTTTTAAAATATTAGTATCTTCAAAAAGACTACTTCGTTTTATTTCTAAAAATTTTCCTACACTTATGTGGCCTAATCTTTCATGCCATAATCGATACTCAGCACTATTGGAAATTTTAGACGTAAATATTTTACTGTTCAATTGAAATTTGATAATAGGTACATTCGACTGACATATTCCATTAA
The DNA here is from genome assembly GCA_037075205.1 of Drosophila prostipennis. Lineage (NCBI taxonomy): Eukaryota > Metazoa > Arthropoda > Insecta > Diptera > Drosophilidae > Drosophila > Drosophila prostipennis. Next base: position 15,703 of record JBAMCJ010003375.1, on the reverse strand, counting down.
AGACCAGTTTACCATTTTTAGATACTTTTACACCTCCAGGGTTAAATTCGATGGTCATGCCTGCATCCTGCATCTTCTTTACCGATAGTAAGTTGTGTGGAATATCCTTACAATACAAAACGTTTTGCAAGGTGATTTGGTTTCCGCAGCTGTTAAGATTGACCACTCCTTTGGCTGTAGCGTAGATAAACTCTCCGCGTTTGGCAATCTCGATGGCCACATTTGATTGCAAACGCTCGTATTCGGAGAACAGTGCTGTGTCATTTATAAGGTGGTCCGATGCACCTGAGTCTAGGATAAACTCAGCCTCGCTTGCCATTGAACTGGAAGTTGCATTTCTCAACATGAAGGCAAAACTACGCTCTGGTTGGCTTGTTGCTGCTGATGCCATCTGAGCCTGCCCATCTTTCCTTTTGTTTTCACTAAAGTTCTGATTCGGTTGCCTTTTCCAAAGGAAACAATCTTTCTTTAAATGACCTGGCTTACCGCAATGAAAACATTTTGGCTTCGGTTTGAAATTTGGCTTAAACGAATTCTTCTTGAACTTCTGCATTGCATTGCTTTTAAATTTTGTATCTTTGAACTCCCTTTTACCTACTGCTTGCAAGACTTTAACACTCGTATCCTTACTAATATTCCTAAGCTTAATCTCTTGGTCAAGAAGTCGTGTTTTTACAAAAGCTAAAGTCAAGTTACTTTCTGATAGAGTCTCTATTGCGGTTATAACTCCATCATAACTGGGTGGAAGAGTTAGGAGTAAATGGGAAATTTTATCCATGTCATCTAACTTTGCTCCTGACGCGATAAGTTCAGTAATAAGGTCATCGAAGAAATTAAAATGATTGAGGAGTGAAGTGTCACCTTTTAATTTCATGGCTAAAAGCTTCTTTCGCAGAGATAGTTGCGATGCCAAGCTTCTCCTTTCGTAAATTGCATCTAAATTTGCAAAAATCTGCTTACCAGTGCTTTCACTGTTAGCGTAAGATAAGAAAGCATCACTTAAATATTCAATTATTAAGCTTTTTGCATTTCGTTCTGCTTTTTTTATCTCATCGGTCACTTCTGCATGAGTTTCATCTATAACCCTCAAAAGATCGTGCTCCTCTAACAGCGCTCTCACTCTAAACTTCCATATTGAATATTTTTCTCCATCAAACGGTTTGATATTCCTTTTCCCTTTATCCATTGTATGGTTCTCTATAAAAAAAAAGTACCACAACAACTACCTGGCAACTCTCCTTAGCAACACCTAACAGCAACCTTCCACAGCAATAATTCCGCAACAACAACTTTTCAAAGTAATATTTAGCAACAGCGGCCAGCAACTTTCAACAGCATTAACGTCGCTCAACACTGTCCTGCAACAATGTCTTTCAGCAGCAGCACTGTCTGGCAACACTGTCCCGTCGCAACGTGGAGATTTGCGGCCAATTTGTCGAAGCGTTTGTGTGTGTGTGTATGTGTTCTCGGCGAATTCGTAGAAGTTCTAGAAAGATCACGGCGAATTGGTGATATGTATGTAGCTTCTTCCTGGAAATATAAAATTGTTTTGCAGCGAATTTTTCGCAGCGTTATATATAAAACCAATTTAACTCTCTATAGTTCAGGAATCGCTCCTTGTTGTTCATGGACCACCGCATGTATGTAGATACGCATATTCGTATGCACACACACACATATCACTTTTTTCACTTTTATGTACTTTCACATTGTAACTTTTAAAGCACTATTATTTATTCACTTGGGCCCATAACCTATGGTTTTGTCAATAAATGGATATAATACAATTAAGTATTAAGCAGACCCCAATGAATAAATAATGCAGATTTAGACTGTATGAACCGCACGCTCTCGATGCCAGAATAGAAGTGAACGAGAATATCGAGAGAGCAAAAGAACGAAAAAAAAAGGTAAGAAGAAGAAGCACGATTGTCTCGTTACTTTTAGCGGTTTCCTTGAGACATCGGAATGTGCGTCTACTTCTCGTACACATGCATTCATGCAGATATGAATGTATGCGTGTACATCCATGTAACTTTTGTACATTCCCTGCAGTTCCCGAATTCAGACCGAGCGCTTAATAGCACTGCGTCGGCTGCGACGCCGGCAGCGCCGCGGCAGAATCGACTCTCTCACCAACCCCCTCTCTCAAAATCTATCTCTTTACGAAATTAAGGTGCTGAACAAGCAGTGAATGAGCGCCTAAAAATAGTGAGGAACAGGTGATGAATTTCATCACAACATCATCACTGGGCCGACAGTGTCGCCGACGGAGCCGACCGAAACGGCGCCAGAGACGACGCTCTCCCAAATTTCTCTCTCTCTCTGCGCAGGTACAGACAAGTTAGGCAAGCGCGATCGTGACAAAGGGAAAAGAACAACAAGAGAGATTGAAATTGCAGATGTTGTTTTTCTCGCTCAGTATTCTTTTTATATTTCTCAAAGGCAGACGCCTTTGTTCCGCGTTTTTCAATTGCGTTCTAGCTGTGATAAGTTGTTTTTGAGTTCAAACAAAAGTGCTATTAATCAAGAATACATTTTTAGGTAAGTAATTTTCAAGGGTATTACAACTTTGTCTTGTCTTAATTATTATAGCTTCTCATTTTTAGAGTACGTATGTTTTATTGTTTAATATTTTTAGGTCAAGCTGACGGAACAAGGTGCATAAACAATATCGTTTCAGATTAAATCATTTTGTCCTACAGCCCAGAAGGATGTTATTCTTGCACTGCTAAGTAAGTTTTACCGTTCTTGTCTCTTTATATAATATTATAAAAATATATCTTTTCCAAATTCAGATCCCATTGGTCAGGTAGAGCCTGCAGAGCCTCCGGAGAGGATGCGGAGATGCGTGAAAAATCTCCATGCGCGAAAATGCAGCTCACCAAGACTCCGGAAGCTAAGAACGTGCCGAAGAGCCCTACAAGTCACCGTAGTTTGTAAAAATCTATTAATTTAATCTAAAAGTATGAAAATAATTTATAAAAAATTATGTAGTAAAAATGAATTGAAGAGAAATAAACCTAATGATAAAGGCGATGAAATTCAACATATTTTGAATGAAAATGGGCGGTGAACAGGTGATGAAAATGGGCAGTGAATAGGTGATGACTTTGGATGATAATTAGGCGCTGAAAAAGCGCCGAATGAATTAGGCGCTGAAAAAGCGCCTAATTTAGTGATGAATTAGGCGCTGAAAAATGGTGATGAACAGGTGCTAAAAAAGCGCTAGTTTCTGGCAGTGATGAGCCCCTAGGACATGCCCATGTTAAAATCACCGCTATTTTTCATACAAATTCAGCAGTGATTGAGCGCTTAGTGCTCAGTTTTTAGCAGTGATTCACTGCTAAAAAAGCGCTGAATGGAACTGCAGGGTTATTTATGATTTACTTATTTACAATTTGTTGTGGTTGGGGACTGTTTGACAATTATAACAGTTGTTTATACCAATTTTTATTTTGTGTGCAGGAATCAGTTCAAGGCTCTCCATTTCTAAGATCAGGTGCCGCTCAATGAGCAAATTACTATTAAAATCCCCGGTTATTACAACGTTGTTATATTTAAAACATAATGAAGCCACTACTTCAACCAAATCAGAATAATTTACTATTCGATTCGGTCGGTAAACGCACCCGAGAAGCATATTGGAAGCCCTTCGACTCCCGTTGACCTGTTCTGTTGGCTGCTTACATATTAGTTTTGCTTTTAGTTTTGTATTAATGTAGATAGCCACACCACCGGCATGCCCCTCACGATCGGATCTGTATATACCCTATCCATCACATACTACCATTGCATCATTAAGTTGAGGAGCAAACCACATTTCAGAAACACACAAATACCTGAACTCTTCAATCTTTTTGCATAGACTTGGCGCATTTATATGGCAGATATGTAACCCATTATTTTAAGAACAAGCAATCTAAGAACAATTATGTTGTACCAATAAAAATAACTAACTATTACGACTTCTCTTACACAAGGTAAACAGCAGCCAGCGATTTCATTCCCAGCAGTTGAAGTGAATCTTTCTTCTTCAAATAAATTAAAGGAAGGGCGTACGTAACAACTGAGCGTGGCTTGTGGGGCACCAGCAAGGGAGAGTATGAGAATAGCACCCAAAAGTATACAACATGGTGACCTATATAGGTGGTCTCATCAGATCTGCTCTCTCTCTCCGCTTTCACAGAGACAAGCGCTAGAAAGAGATAGAAATAATATATTCGCACGCTTCGTTTTTGCTTTTGTATTTGCTTTCAGGACAGCGCTACACCACGAGCTTCTGAGCCGACACGAAAATGGTCATTATTAAAAATACGATCGCCTAGCACACACACAATTCGCAATTCGAGTTTCATTAATCAAAAATCGCTAAATTCGACCAAATCACACCGCCAAAATCACACCCCGGCAAGAAAACGCTCTTGTCCCTACATTTTGGAGCACAACGTGGGACTATGTGATTATTTTCGCTTAACTTGGATTTATCGCCGATGGATTGCTTAATCGTCATCTCCCTTTCGTCGTCGCTTCGCACAGTTTCCATTTACCGTTGATCTTCGCCTCGCTGGAAGTTTTCCTGGAATCACACGCCGTTCGTTTACAGTTGGTTCTATTGGTAATTTCCACTCGCACACGTCGCTGGCTCAACTGGAACTTCGCTGGATAACCAATAAGTATTATATTTTCGTCGCCTACGGTTCTTGAAGGTATCTGGTCTATTTTGTTTCGCTACAACAAGCGGAAAAATCGCTAAGCTAAAACAGCAGCATGTAAACATTCGCAGGATCATTTCTCCGATCGGTAGCATCAGCTAAACTGCTGGCTTGGAATCCTGGAGGCATATTTCAAACAGCTGATGGCCGTCCAAACAAAAAGTACAGGAACTTCACCCTTCGGATTCATCGCACGGTGAGCTGGAAGATTAATATGTCTCAGTCAAAGTTGGGATTAAAGAGCAGTAGTATGTTTATGCGGGTTCTGGATCGGATTTCTGGATCTAAAATGGAAGGGGGAGGCAATTAATTATGCAAATTAGGGTAATAAGGGTAATAAATTAGGTCAAGGTGAGAGGAGTGGGGGGAATTAAAGTTAATAGGTGCGTGACGAGTGATCGTTAATTAGGGTGATAAGTTGACAGGTGTCCGTTGCTCAGATCCAGAAATCCGCGATTCTAATTAAGCGGGGGAGAAGTCAGTGGAGTGCGACGGCTGATCATTAATGGTGATAAGTTGACAGTTGATCGTTGCTTATATCCAGAAATTATATCCAGAAATCCGGGGCTCTAATTAAGCGGAGAGAAGTGACGAGTGATCGCTAATTAGGGTGATAAGTTGATGGGTGATCGTTGCTTAGATCTAGAAAATGAGGTGAAACGAGGGGAGGGATTCTGATTAAGTGGTTGACGAGTAGGTTGACGGGATCGAACGTTGGAGAAGTTAGAAAATAGGGCGAAACGAGGGGAGGGCATCCTGATTAAGCGCGGAAGAAGTTACTGGGGTGTGACAGGTGTCCGTTGCTAAGCTTAAGAAATAGGGTGATAAAGAAGTGGGTAAAAGGATATGATAGAGTTCTAAGTGGTTGACGCAAAGGTTCATGGGATCATAATTAGGCGGGGGAGAGTTACTGAAGTGCGACGGGTGATCGTTACTTAGATTCAGAAAATACGAGGGAAATTAATTTAGTGGTGGACAAAAAATGTTCACGGGCCAAATATGTGTAATCAGTGTGGCAACAGGTTGTTGATAGCAAACGACCCTTTTAGTTGCTCAGTGGCTGTTTAACACGTGCACGGGGTCACTTAATTACCATACTGGAAAATGTCACGGGATGGTGAGATCAGACAGACAAACAGGTTGCTGAGAGCAAGCGACACAAACACCCTTGAATAGGAGATCCCTTTGCTTGCCACTGAGAAACAAACTCCCAAGCAAAAAGATCATGTAAATTTAAATTTAGGTCATGAATTTAGCTCATGTTTATTTAGAATTTTGATAAGTTGACAGTTGATCGTTGCTTATATCCAGAAATTATATCCAGAAATCCGGGGCTCTAATTAAGCGGAGAAGTGACGAGTGATCGCTAATTAGGGTGATAAGTTGATGGGTGATCGTTGCTTAGATCTAGAAAATGAGGTGAAACGAGGGGAGGGATTCTGATTAAGTGGTTGACGAGTAGGTTGACGGGATCGAACGTGGGAGAAGTTAGAAAATAGGGCGAAACGAGGGGAGGGCATCCTGATTAAGCGCGGAAGAAGTTACTGGGGTGTGACAGGTGTCCGTTGCTAAGCTTAAGAAATAGGGTGATAAAGAAGTGGGTAAAAGGATATGATAGAGTTCTAAGTGGTTGACGCAAAGGTTCATGGGATCATAATTAGGCGGGGGAGAGTTACTGAAGTGCGACGGGTGATCGTTACTTAGATTCAGAAAATACGAGGGAAATTAATTTAGTGGTGGACAAAAAATGTTCACGGGCCAAATATGTGTAATCAGTGTGGCAACAGGTTGTTGATAGCAAACGACCCTTTTAGTTGCTCAGTGGCTGTTTAACACGTGCACGGGGTCACTTAATTACCATACTGGAAAATGTCACGGGATGGTGAGATCAGACAGACAAACAGGTTGCTGAGAGCAAGCGACACAAACACCCTTGAATAGGAGATCCCTTTGCTTGCCACTGAGAAACAAACTCCCAAGCAAAAAGATCATGTAAATTTAAATTTAGGTCATGAATTTAGCTCATGTTTATTTAGAATTTTGTATATACACTAAATATGAAGACATTAGTTTTAAGGCTCCATCTAAAATATATGAGAGAGTTCTATATATAGTCCCCAAATTACCAACATTAATTAGGGAAATGGATTATGGGAGTTGGCAGGTGGTGTTTACTAGAGTGCGGCGGGAGACCGTTACTTAGATTTAAAAATACGACGGGATGGAAACCTATATGCTAATATGGTGTGATCAGAGTGGCAACAGGCTGTTGTTAGCAAGCGACCCTTTTAGCGGATCAGTGATCTCTTAAGGGGGGACTTATAGGTGACTGGGAAAAAAAAGCGGATTTTCTGGATTTTTTTTGGCCAAATGAAGAAGCTAATCGAAAATTTGTAAGCTACGTTTTATTATATTAGGTCCGAAGTACAAAATAAATTTTTTTCGAGTAAATCGAATACAAAATGGCGGCTGTTCAGCATTTCTTCGTAGGCCCTTTTTTGTTGAAGGGGGTCCACGGCCGAACACCTAACGTTCTTAATATTTGATCTAAAAAAAAAAAAAAATTTGGTTACTTTCTATACATCAACAGCTATCGACAGACGTAGCATTTTTTCGATATATTGATTTTTTGCAAAATGGTGAGTGATTGAAAAAAATTAACATTTTTTCGAATAAAAAACGTCACAAAATTGTTGATTAAAAAGAAAGTAAGCAAAATAAAAAAAAATCCTACGTCTGTCGATAGCAAAGGTATTTTGAATATACTGTCAAAATTTGAGATCGATCGGTTAAGATTTGTTCGAGTTATGTGTCCGGCCGTCTCAAAAAAGGTGGTTTCGAGGAAAACGCGTTTAAAGTTTTAAGGTGCCCGGGATATACCTGTGAGGCATCGCCGCAGAATGGAAAATTTCGACACTTTTGCCGGACTCTATCTTTTGGTATGTTATTGTTAAGACCCTAAAGAATTTTTTAAGCGAAAAAAATTTCGATTTTTGTTAAAATTCTGCCTAGATGTCCCCCCTTAATTAGAATAAGCTCTAAAATATGCCGCGGGCTGTTTACGCGTTCACACGTAGTCACTATGGTCACTTAATTAGTATAACCAAGTACAACACAAAAAATAAATAATTGTAGTTTTTTAATAGATTAAAAAATGACTTTTTACTTTTTGTTATTGAGAAATTGTCAAAACACTTAAAACTTAACTTTTAATCATTAAAAATTGTTTAAAGACAAGTAAACTATGAGAAAACATGAATTCCAAAGGATCCGATAAGAATAAAAGAGTATTAGATACCCGTTACTCAGCCAAAGGGAGTGCGAGGGAGATGGACATATATATACTTAATAGGGCCGGAAATGCTTCCTTCTTGCTGTTACATACTTTTGCACGAATACAATATACCTTTTTACTCTACGAATAACGTGTATAAAAGCCGAGGCCTTGTTCAAAAAAATTCGATATTTTAAAAACTAAAAATAGCTCCACCATATGCTAAATTAAAAAAAAAAAAATTGTAGGTGGGGAAAATGTTAAAAAAAAATATTAAAATCTTAATTTTTTTTTATTTTTAAGAAATTACAAACTCTTTTTCTTTTTAATTTTATTTTTAAGAGAAGACGTTTTAAAGGAATTAATGCAAAAGACACGAAGTCAATCGGATAACTACAACCGAAGATACAGATTTTCAATGAGAGGGTACTTTTTTATAATTCTTGTTTTTTGGCAACTAAAAAAAATTACAAACAAAAAAAAAATGTTTCGGCCAAATCCTTATACATACATGTGTTTATTTATTTTCGAGTAGTACACGTAAAAAAAGTTTCAAGTAAATCAAAAATGTGAAAAATATTTTGGGCCAAATCCGATCGGTTTGTAAAAGAACCACCCATAAGTGCCCCTAGGAAGGTTTTTAGGGCTTCCGTCGTATTGAAGTTTTGCAGCAGCATCGTTGATAGTGAGTAAGCCGTTGTCGATTGTTGTTATGGGACTGAGGTGGCCTGGAATGGTGCTGCAATTCTTGAGCGCATGTTGAGGAGTCAGATTTTCTGCAGAAGGTGGTTCCAATTAAAGCGTCACACTGGTGGATGGCAAACGACTTTCTGCCACAATCAGCGACCAAGTTTTTTTTTTAAAGTCTAAAATCCTATTATTATGTTGTATTGGTTAAATAAAAATGTTCTTACATACTACATTAGGTTTGGGGTATTTTATGAGGAAGTGTATCATTTCATTATTCTGGAATGCTTTTATCTGGGATACTTTTAAAAGATCAGTTATACTAAAGTTTGTGAGCCTTTTCTGATTAATTTCTTTGATATCAATTTTATTCAGTATTACGGGATTTATTAAGTTAACCTTTGCTAATGTTGTTGAGAATATTAAGTTTTCAAGATCATTTATTATAATTATATTTTTTGCTAAAATTATTTCAAAAAGGTGACTTTTGTCTATTTCGTCTGACTTGTAAATTGCGTTTATTGATTTGGTTAATTCGTTTAAACGTGTTTGTACTCTAGAATTTATTTCCACTTGATTACTTTCTGATTCAATTAATTGATTCTATTTAAATTTTACCTGTTCCCAGCCGTCGAAGTCTGGGTTACTTGCGATTGCTTTTAACGCTGAACCTAACATATTAAGGCTCCATGCACTTCTATGATGAACTCTTAAAGTACCAACTAAGGAATCTATCCGTCCGATATCCACGGTCAATATCCGTCTCATGTGGTCTTGTGTAAAAGTATCAATTGTAGTTTTTGTTTCGAGTGCGTAAAGTTCATATAAAGTAATGTTTGTGGAGTGTCCAAGAAACCCAAATTCGTCTCAGACTGTGACGTCTCCATCAATCACCGCTATATAGCCCGAATGTGAGTAGTCATTTATTTAAAGAAAAATAGTTTTCGAAAAGTTCATGGTCAAAACAAGAAAGAAAGGAACAAAAATCTTAATTTAAAATAAACTCTAGAAAAATAATTTTTAGTAATTTATTTTAAATTTCAGCAAGGGTGCTGTGAAATCTTTCGACCTGTCCGTTCGTGGTGCTGTGTAAGGGGGGTGCATTTGCAATGTTAATGTTGAAATTATTAAATAATATTGATTTAATAATCTCTGTTTAATGATCTCTCATTGTCACTGTTGCCGCCGAAATCTAGTCTAAAACCAATAAGCCCGATTAAAGGGTATTCCATCTTCAAATCAGCTGCATAGCAGAACCGTTACTTGCGGAGCTTTGGTGTATGCGAGGCCGCAACGTACAGCTATGCAAAGAGAGCGACAGTTTGCTGCTGATATTCGGAGACGACGTTTTAAAGCGCACCAAATGTGAAAAATAAAGTAAATCATTGAACATTAACCTCGTGTATTCATTTGGGCGCTGTTAAAAGCGTATTCGCAGCCAGGCAACTCAACATTCTTTAAAACGTCAACTAGCCAAGGAACACTTATACGTGAAAAATCCAAGTGAGATAACCACCACGTGAAGATGCCAGATATCGAAACGCCGAGCGGAACGTTTCACTGCAGAAAATGTAAACTGGAGGAGGATGACCGAATGGTATAAAGCTGCCGCTGCAGCTCAACAACGCGGGCACCGGCATTAGCTGGAGCTGCGAGTGCAGTAACAAGCTGCATGATACAACAGCTGCCAGAGCTACAACAGACCTCCTCCTCGATCATGAGATCGAGCGAGTAAACCCCAAGCGTCCTCGTCACCGGCGGCAGAAAACTCACTCGTTGACCTAGGTTAGATAACCTCAACAGTGAGCACAGCCCAAGGAATGGTTTCCACCCTGACAACGAACACCACTACGGTGGCTGGCAAGTGGACTCCCACGACATGTAAAAAATGGTCTACTATTAACGACACGGCTTTAACACCATACAGCAACCCCACACGTGTGTATAACCCCAACATGTGTAGTGAGTGCGATTCGTGAACCGTCTGCAAACATAACCTCAAACGAGCGGACGCACGGAGCGACAAACACAACGACCATGTGGGACTGGCAGGGTTCAGGCAAGTGTGCTACACTTCCCGAAGCTTTTAAACCCAGTCCGCGCAGAACGCACCAAGCGCCGCACAAATCGCTGCCCGCCAAGCGATCCCTAAAGAGTTGCCCACTTTCGACGGCAACCCCAAAAGCTGGCCACTGTTCTTCAGCAGCTACCAAACCAGCACCGAGATCGCAGGCTACACTCAAGCGGAAAATCTTATGCGCCTGCAAGCAAGCCTCAAGGGCCAAGCCAGGAATGTAGTCCAGAGCTAGTTAATGCCACCGGCAATGGTGCCAGAAATCATAAAAACTCTACAAATGTGCTTTGGGCGACCCGAACTTATTCTCTGCTCGGTGCTCAACAAGGTCAAACAACTCCCGCCTCCCCGGGACAAGCTAGAGCCGCTTATTGAATAAGCTCTAGGCGTACGAAACGTTTACTCGACGATGAAAGCGTGCGAACTTAAGGACCACATGAGCAACCCGATGCTCGTGTAAGAGCTCGTGGACAAGCTACCCTCCCAACTCAAGCTGCAGTGGGCAATGTATGCCAGGAACGGAGACTCATCATCAGTACGGATCTTTAGCTATACGAAATTGCCGAGGCAGCCAGCAAGGTTACGACGCCGTTCTACAGCACGAGGAACGCCACTCTGCACTACCATACGGAGGAAACGGATCACGAAGATAGCAGACCCAAGTGCATAGCTTGCCAAAGCGCGCACCACAAACTTCATAACTGCCCGGAGTTCGAGTCTATGGCCCTTGAGGAAAGGCTACGCGTTGTACGCGTCAATAAACTATGCCATAATTGCCTAAACTGGCATCGTCGACAGTGCTTCCTGAGAAAAGTGTGCAGCATCAACGGCTGCAGTGAAAGCCACCATCCGTTGATTCATAGAGGGCTACAACCAGACGCGTTGCGGCCAGCTATAACGTCCGAAATCAGCGACGAAGTCTCTCACCACCATGACGGACTGCTCCACACTCATCGGCATATGGGAAACACAAATTTCTGCATTGTTCCAATTAATATTCATTGCAATCAACAATCACTACATACCTTTGCATTTCTAGATGAAGGCTCCTCCGTCACCCTTATCGACAGGAAGGTCTTCGAGCAACTGAACGTGAAGGGCGTCAGGCAATCCCTTTGTCTAAGGTGGACGAGCAATACTACGCACACCGACCACGCATCCGAACGAGCATCACTCAACATATCCAACGCTCGCACCGGATCGAAGTTCAAGCTGAGGGATGTACACAGCGTAGAGCGCCTTAATCAATCAGCCGATATGAGCGAGATCGCTCAAAGATTCCGATATCTAAGAGGACTCCCAATCGAATCATAACAAAATGCTCGCCCCACTGTTCTCATCGGTGCCAACAATTGGCATTTGGCTGTGCCCCTCAAGATAAGGGAAGGAGCATGGAATCAGCCCATTGAAGTATGTTCACATATCGAATGCAAACTGTCCTCAGTGTTACGCATCAATTTAAGTACAGACACCTTATTTGGCATTTTGCATTTGGCCACAATAACAAAACACAAATACATTTATAATCCTAGCAGTTCCCGAGTGCCCGGTTATATGACCGCCCTCGAATGCGTGGGAACTGCAGTGTCAGCATATTTGATATGTGCGACCGCTCCGACGGCCAAGTGAACATAGTATCTCTCTCTCTCTCATATATAAGCACAATTATACATGATGGAACTATACAAGGTGATCTCGTCGCGAGAGCTGCCCTCTTTTGAGGACGTTATTTGTGCCAGTCTCTATCTACCTATCTCATTCTATCGCTTAAGAGAGACAGAGAGGTAAACATATTTAACGTTCTCAGCAGAGCTGACGAGACCACCTTGTATAGTTCCATCATGCAATTATACATAAGCGTCGACCGCAGCTCTGCCGGCGTCTCTGCCGAAATAGCCGGCCGATCTTAGCTTTATGCAAACATGTAATAGAATTAAGAATTCAGATTGAAAATAATAAAGCAAGTCCACAAGAAGAAACTTTAAACATGGCGACCGTGACAATGTGATCGTGAGTGACTATATCCAACTATAAAAAATAAAATAAAACAAGTGAAAAAAAAAAAACAAACAAAAAACAATGGTATAACAAAACAAAAAACCATTAAATTCAAAGATCACGGACACGACAACCAGCAAAGATTACACAGTGAAAATTAACCTAACCTATGCATAAAACCCCCGAAAAAAAAAATGATGAATAAAAATATCTTCTCTGAAAAATAAGCCTGTGCGAGGACCTGCACCGGCGCCGCCTGAGTCCAAAGGGCCGAAAGGAAACACAAAAAAAAAAAAAATCTTAATGAAAAAATAAAAAATTATTAATCAACACGAAAAAAATTGGCCTGTGCGAGGACCTGCACCGGTACCGCCTGAGCCCAGAGGCCCCAGACAACGAAAAGTTAACAAGTGTGGAAGGAATGGCAAATCCTTCTACACCAACGATGGAAATATACAAGTGCGGAAGGCAATCCGCCTTCTTCACCTTCGTGGGCGACACTTGCTCCTATTGAGCAAAGGGATAACGATAGATGAAATAGCCTGTGCAGCCAGCACCGGTCCCGTTCGGCGCGCCAAGCCGGACCACGGAAAAGTGAACCGACAGCGCTTCCAAGAGCGCCCAACATTACATTTTTTTTATATAAATTTAAGCATCTGCGATGCAAAAAAATAATATTAATAATATTGTATAGACCAGTTTCTACTACTATTTTGACCGCAGCTGTATGCTTTTATGTTTTTTGACTATGTTTTCTTAAATTTGTTTCTCCCTTAATAAAAATCCTAAAATTATTCTAAGTATGGGGTTTGAAAGATAAAGAGTGTATCTTTTAAAAAACTTTAACATCGAATCAAGCCATGAATCCGTTTGCCTCTGAGAGCTCCGGAAAGTTGGCCAATTTCAGAATTTTTTGGAACTTTGAGGTCCTTTTGCTAAGAATCCTTGCGTCGGGGAACGTTTTGGAAAACGCAGTTTAACTTAACAGTTTAACACACGGCGGCAACACTACTACTATTTTGACCGCAGCTGTATGCTTTTATGTTTTTTGACTATGTTTTCTAAAATTTGTTTCTCCGTGAATAAAAATCCTAAAATTATTCTAAGTATGGGGTTTGAAAGATAAAGAGTGCATCTTTTAAAAAACTTTAACATCGAATCAAACCATGAATCCGTTTGCCTCAGAGAGCTCCGGAAAGTTGGCCAATTTCAGCATTTTTCGAACTTTGAGGTCCTTTTTCTAAGAATCCTTGCGTCGGGGAACGTTTTGGAAAACGCAGTTTAACTTGGGAATTCGTAACGAATCCAAAAATATAGCATCCATCGAGGTAAATTTTTGATGCTGCATAGTGTTATTAAAATGAATACAACAGAGTGCCTTAGAGTTATATTGGCTAACGAGCCAAATTTTGAGAATAGGGTATTAGCCTTAATTAGGAACAGAGCAGAGCCTCTATTAATTGCAGATTTTGAGTATGAATACATGAATAGGTACGATCTTGAATTCTCTCCAATTATTCATTGCAGCAGAACGCAAAAGGCCATAGTACTGTCTACCGTGAGAAACTGTAAAGTATTCTCCGAAATCGACATACACCCAGTCCTAGGACATATTAACGTGCTAAAAATTATGCACAAGTAAAAATCAAAAAACAGAAATGACTAAAAATTTAATATGGAATGGGAGCAGTTAATACTCCATATCCGAGAATTAAAAGAAACATTTGAAAAGTCTTACAAATGTGTAAGCCAAAAAAGGCAAACGAAAAAAGAAACAGTAGATAAACATGCAAAAATTCTTGTAGACTCTTACAATCAGGCAAGAACCCTAGTGCACGAAAATAGGGAAATATTTAACAAAACAAACTTATCAAAATTATCTAAAATATTGATAAGGTTGCGGGCAAACATTACACTGTGCAGCATTTTTAATGATTTTTAAATTTACCTCGATGGATGATATATTTTTGGATTCGTTACGAATACCTAAGTTAAACTGCGTTTTCCAAAATGTTCCCCGACGCAAGGATTCTTAGCAAAAGGACCTCAAAGTTCGAAAAATTCTGAAATTGGCCAACTTTCCGGAGCTCTCAGAGGCAAACGGATTCATGGCTTGATTCGATGTTAAAGTTTTTTAAAAGATACACTCTTTATCTTTCAAACCCCATACTTAGAATAATTTTAGGATTTTTATTAAGGGAGAAACAAATTTAAGAAAACATAGTCAAAAAACATAAAAGCATACAGCTGCGGTCAAAATAGTAGTAGTGTTGCCGCCCTGTGTTTTTAAAAGTTTGTTGTTATCACTTTTCTTATCCAATTAGTCTTATAGTACAATTATAATCAATACAATATTACCAGGAGAAGATAAATTACAACAAGAAACCTTTAAAAACACAGGGCGGCAACACTACTACTATTCTGACCGCAGCTGTATGCTTTCATGTTTTTTGACTATGTTTTCTAAAATTTGTTTCTCCCTTAAAAAAAATCCTAAAATTATTCTAAGTATGGTGTTTGAAAGATAAAGAGTGTATCTTTTAAAAAACTTTAACATCGCATCAAACCATGAATCCGTTTGCCTCTGAGAGCTCCGGAAAGTTGGCCAATTTCAGCATTTTTCGAACTTTGAGGTCCTTTTGCTAAGAATCCTTGCGTCGGGGAACTTTTTGAAAAACGCAGTTTAACTAAGGAATTCGTAACGAATCCAAAAATATAGCATCCATCGAGGTAAATTTTTGATGCTGCATAGTGTTATCGATTAAGCGTCGCTTGTGATCGGTTGTGTTTACCTGTGTGCTCCGACTTTTTGTCTTATTTTGTGACTTTTTCGCCAGTGTCTTGTGTTTGTTTACTAACAAAGTGTAACATAACAATCGCGTTTATTGTTTTGATAGATCTCCCAGTTAATCGGTGACGTTCTTATTGTTATTATAACATTTACATTAGTTTTGT
>JBAMCJ010003362.1:0-20082 GCA_037075205.1 Drosophila prostipennis | reverse complement strand
CCCCAAGGATACCCGGAAAGGCCTGTACCAGCTGTAGTGAATTCGTGCAAATGTGGTTCAACTTCCGCCAGATGTGCCTCAACTCGCAGGTCTACTGGGAAACTAGTTGTCCGGAGTCGGAGAAACCGGAGGCACTGAGCCAGGCCAGCGATGGCGAGTACATGGAGTACCTTTATGAAAAACTGCAGATGAATTTGGGCCCCGAGAACAACTACCAAGAGGAGATTAGCCAAACGGTGGAGGAGGAGGATGAGCAGCTGGAGGATCAATCCCAGGAAGTCCTCGAGGTCAGCGGATTCATCGTAAACGAACCTATCGAGGAGGAGGATGAGCCCATCAAAGAGAGTCCTGAGCCAATGTTGATTTCCCACCTGGACGCCTACGTAAATGATCCAGAACTGGAGGAAATCATTGAAGATAAGGGTGAGCTCGTGGAGGAGTCTTGCCTTCTGGGCGGCGAGTATTATGAGGTCGAATACGAGCAGGACGACCTCAACGAAGAGGAATATCTTTCGCGCACTCCCTCGCCTGCTCCGAGCTCCAAGAGGGACAAACGCAAGCCAGGAAGACCCCGCAAGCCAGACAGCGAACTCAGATTCAAGCGCAAGGATATTAGGTCCAAGGGTAAGGCAACCCAGGCTAAGAGTAAGGACGAGGATAAGTTTATGTGCAATCTGTGCGGCAACGTATATTACAAGAAATCCGTTTTCACCGCTCACATGGTGACGCATACGGAATATAAGCCTCACCAATGCGAGTAAGTAAATAGAGGAAACCCCTTAGCCTTCATAATTTATAAAAATTCATTGCAGAATCTGCACCAAATCCTTTCGACAAATGGGCGAGTTGCGAGCCCACATACGTCGTCATACGGGCGAGCGTCCCTACAAGTGTATGTACTGCGACCGCCACTTCTACGACCGGAGCGAACGGGTTCGCCACGAGCGAGTGCACACCAATACGCGTCCCTACGCCTGCCAGGAGTGCGGCAAGACCTTCACGCACACGGCCATCCTTAAGAATCACATCCTGTCCCACTCCGCCGAGAAGAACTACAAGTAAACCAGACATTTCCCATTAAGAGAAGCCAGTTTCTAACGATCTCCGCCTTTCAGCTGTGACATATGCTCCAAGTCATTTACACTGCTGCACCAGTTGAAGGCCCACCTGCAAACGGTCACGCACCGCAACAAAATGGAGCAAGCCATTCCCAGATCCGCGGATTTCATGCAAAGCTAATGCGCTTAATTAATTTCCTAATTGTAGTTAGCCAGAAAAACCATGCTTGTCACAAATTATCATTCGTATTTATTAGCTACTCCATCATTTCGCCATACTCTTTAGCCAACGATACGCCCATGAGGTGCGCATGCGTCTTCTCGTGCGCCGAGAGCTGGTGTTTCAGGCGAAAGTCCTTGTCGCAGATTAGGCACTTGTGCGGCTTATCAGACGAATGGAGGAGGTAGTGAGCCTTGCGAGAGGTGGACAGCGAAAAGGTTTTTCCGCAAATGTCGCAAGCGTAGGGTTTCTCATTCGTGTGCATACTGAAATGAAGAGCATGAAAATTAGTACATAATACTATTGGGCGTTTTTTATGGATATTATTAGCATAATTAAATTTACAAATTGGTAAAAAGCTAGCAACTAATCTCCCAACTTGTTATTTCAGAATAAAAAGTAAGGAAACTAATATCATACCGTTCGTGTTTTCGATAAGTGCTGGAATCAGCAAATCGGCGCGGGCAGTAAGCACATTTGTAGGGTTTCTCGCCCGTGTGGGTTCGCATATGAGTTTTTAGGTTGCAGGCGGCTCTGAAGGTCTTTTGGCAAACCCTACAATAATAGTTTTGTTAGTTAATCTTTCATTGTAATAGATAAAACATTAAGGACGCTTACTCGCACTCGTGGGATTTTTCACTGCGATGCAACTGCATGTGTACATTTAGCAGAGATATACGTGGGTATGTGTTGTTGCAGACCCTGCATCTGTACTTATCTGGCACGCAGGCCACGCCTAGATCTACATCGTATTCGAGGGTAGGCTCCGACTTTAAGGACTCCTCGCCGTCTAAAACTTCCTGTGATGAGGTATCGAAGTCATTGTCGTCGATGGTCTCCCTGTCCAAGTCACTGATGGAGAATTCTTCCTGACTGGCGTTTCTCTCGCTTTCCGAATTGGCGTTTAAAACAAACACGAAATCGCCTGGTTCCTCTGGGGCTAACGATTTCTCTCTATCTACTGGTTTGGCATTAGTTGGTTGAGATTTTTCTGGACTCTCATCAGTGCTTATGACTGGTGGCTTCTCCTGTATGGTTCTACCTGAAATGTTCTGCTTCCTGGCTCGCTTTTTCTGACCAGTTGGCTCATCCTTGTTCTCCGCGGTCTGAAAGGCCGCTGCCGAGGACATTGTTTGGCGGACGAGGTTCCTCAGGTGCTCGTCGGATCGCTTGCACTCGCTGAGGAATTGCTCCACCTCCTCCAGCCTGTCCAAACAATCGGAGCATATCTGATCTGGCAGTCCATCATCCGGTTCCACCTAACGCAGGAGTATTAAATGATAAAATGATCTACAAAATGTTATTACCGCGTACTCACAACTAAGTCTGCATATGAGACCAGCAGCTTGTGGGCATCGGATTGGAAGAGCGACTGCAGCGAGGATCCGTCTCCTTGTTTGCGGCAAGTGCGGCACATGCTCCACTTAATGCTGATTTCCATAGTTACTTCAGGAATTTCTCATTAGTCAAATTCCAATTCAAATGCCAGAGCTGTGCATTAAAAAAAGAACAGGATTGTCAAGTACGCGAAGTACGTGGGTTGTGCGATAGTTGTGTTCAACTATCGTTAACGATTTAGTTAATTTGTTTGAATAAAAAATATAATTAATAAATATAATTAATATAATTTAATGAAAATTGATAACTTTAATTTTATTAGGAATATTATAAAGTTCGTTATTAGCTATTAAATGTTCGGTCAACTATCGATACGCCGATAACCACGACGATTGCCACATCGGTCTCCGCATCTGACAACCCTGGGAAAAGTTCCAAGACGCTGTCTTGTTTATTTCAGATTTGCAACATACGGACGGCGAGGACGAGCGAAATCATGCCCGAGTACATGCTGTGCAGGATCTGTTTGACGGAGGACATCAACTCGGAGGCGATGGCGCCCCTGTTCGATGACGAGGACGCCCAGTGCCGGGAGCTGGTGCGCAAGATTGAGGAAGTGGGCAGCATCAAGGTACATGTGGATTGTGGAGGCACCTGTGATCCCCGTGGCTAATCCCGACCTAATTTTTCAGCTGGTGCCGCTGCAGAACATTCCGAGCATGCTGTGCTACAGCTGCGTGGAGCGGCTGACCAGTGCCCACAAGTTCCGGGAGCTTTGCCAAGAGAGCGAGCGGACGTTTGCCACGAATGTGGTCAAGGTGAGTGGGATCTCTAATACACCTCCTTCATCCAACTACATTGGTATCTCATCTCAAACCATGCCAGGCCGAGATGAAGTCGGAGCCCACGGACGAAGTCGCGCACATTGTGGCGGATCACATCGAGTATATCTACGAGTCGGCCAACGACTTCATAGACGGCGTGGAGGAGGACATCGAGATGGAGAACATGTTGGAGGAGCGCCTGGAGGACGGCGTTGCGGATACAACAGAGTCCTTCGAGATTAACACTGTGGTGGACGAAATGGACGACAACGAGCTGCTGGTGCCGAATAGCGCCGATAGCGACTACGAGCCCAGCGAGCGCTGCCGCAAACCCAAGGTGCGGAAAGCGCGGTTGGGTAAACGTGGACGTGGACGACCCCGCGGCTCTGGCTCTGGACATCCACGCAGCCCTAGCCGGGAGCGACCGACTGTGCACTCCAGTTGCAAGTCCTCGCCCGAGGAGTCCTCCACAAACATTATGTGCGAGATTTGTGGCAATATCTACTCTAAGCGAGCGGCTCTCAACATTCATATGCGCCGTCACATGGCCGACAAGCCATTTGAATGCGAGTGAGTAGCGAAAAGGGTACTTTTTTAAATATTTATTATAATTGCGTAAACGTTTATCCCCCACAGAATCTGTGGCAAAACCTTTGCGGGTCCATCCGAGCTGAATCGTCATATCCGAGTGCACACGGGTGAGAAACCCTTCACGTGTAAATACTGCAATCGTTCGTTTGCGGACCGCAGCTCCAACATTCGTCATGAAAGGTGAAGCTACCAAGCCTCAAGAGGTGCTCTTTAGTAACTTACATGGCTCCTCTTGCAGAACTCACACGAACGAGCGACCCTTCACATGTTCCACCTGCGGCAAGGCCTTCTCCTACTCCAATGTGCTAAAGAACCACATGCTCACCCACACGGGCGAGAAACCCTTCCTGTAGGTTAATTGTGATCCTCAACAAACACGGATGATATTTATTTTATGGCATTTTCAGTTGTCGGCCGTGCAATAAGACCTTCTCCCGCAAGCACCAGCTGGAGCAGCATATCGGCACTATGACCCACCAACAGACTGTAAGGAATCACCAGACTAACGACCATCAGCGGCACTCAGAGATCTACTAGTCTTAAATATTGCAATTAACGTTTTCCTAGATAAATATATAATTTAAATATAAATAGATATTGTATAATAAAAAGAGTACAAATGGTCCGAGCCGGATGTGTGAAATATTATGATTCTTAACTCAGAATGTGTGGTTGGATATTACTGGTGACTGATTGTTGTGAACGAAAAAAAAAACACATTTTTTATAGCACATTTATACTTTTATTAAAATTCGTAGCTTTGCAAATTATACTTGCGTTGTCTAAAATCAATAAACGTCAATATTCATTGCATTTTGGAAGGCGTTTAATAGGTACCCTCATCAATTAAAAGATTTAGGTGTATTCAAAAATACATTCATATTCAAAGCTGAAGTTTGAACAAAAACCTTTGTTTGTGGCGTTCAATTAGTAGTTATAACATTAATAAATTCCATACAACTTTCGATTTAGAAGACACTGGAATAAGTATGTAATTAAAGTTAATGCCCTTTGTGCTTTAATAGAAGACAATTTGTGCAAGGCGGGATGGATTCAGTTGTCTCTTTGTTTGTTGTGCTCATTTTCTTATGGAAGCTAGAATTTGACAAAAACTCGACTGTTTTGAACATCAATAAATGCCATTTAACAATGGATTAGGAATGGCACTGGATTAAGTATACATACTTGTAGTTTAACTTGTCAAGGGATGTTTTAGTTTTAGAACTCATACAGGTTCTTACCAATAGATAATATATAAATAATATATAATGACTAGGTAGCGGGTAACTACATATTAAAGAGGTCAGCTTCCTGAGCTGCCGCCGCCTCCTCGGCTTTTTCCTTATGAATACTGGTAGACAAGTGGGTCATCAGATGGGAGATCCGTTGGAAGTGCTGGTGACAAACGTAGCAGCTAAAAGATCAAAGGGTGTAGAAATATGTAATATGTGCGTAGAGTAGGCCCAAATCGAAATGCCCACTAGTGCTTCCGTACGGGGTCATGGGTCATCTTGTGCTTGCTGAGACACCCGGAGCTGACGAAACTCTTCTCGCAAATGTCGCACTGGAAGCGACGATCGTTCCGGTGGCGTCGGTGGTGCTCCTGACGGGAACTCGTATCGGAGAACCGACGTGGACAGTAGATGCACACGTATGGCTGCTCGCCCGTGTGGCTACGGGTGTGGCGCGTTAGTTCCTTCCGTGTGGCAAAGCTTTTTCCGCACTCCCTATTGAAAGAGGTCGGTATGTTAAGGAACTATTATAGAAAGGATCTATTACCCATAATCGCAGTGGAAATCCTTGATGCCTGTGTGCCGGAGCTTGTGTTCCAGAAAGTTCGTCTTGGAGTTGATGGATTTGCCGCAATCCTCGCAGACATAAGGGCCAGTCTTACCCCTTAAACGTTTTGGTGGCTGGACTTTTTCAGCTATCTTTGGAGCTTTGTTGACCTCCGGAGTTAAAATGGACTCGTCCAATTCAAGCTCTATTTGGTCATCATCAATGTCTTCGTAGCAAATGGGTTCTTTTGGGTCCTTGCCGGTGGACTCATTCTTCTCCTGGTTCTGTTTCTCGGAAATGATGCAGCGCTGGCGGAATTTAATAGCTGCCTGCAGATCCCCCAAGCACACCATGCACATGTTGTTGGATATTTCCTTTTTGCAATTTAGCTGGGTGGTATAAATATAAATAGCTTTATATGTAAGTGCCTTGATTCGTTTAATAAATATGGGTATTTTTACCTCGACTCCAGTTATGGAAAGAATTTGACGAACCAAGTGACTATTTCCTGGGTCGAATAGGTTAATTGGAGCCTCATTTGCAGAGCAAAGTCGGCAACTTAAAACTCGCATCCTAGCTTTTTGCTATTAAAAAAAATGTTTATTCTATTGTTTACTTCGTTGCCAAAATGTTTGTGGGTGCGGTATGTGCACGGTCCCTCTAAATTCGCAAAACATGAGCGTTGTCCGAAGTTTTAATTGAGGGGATTAAACTCTTTTAATACATTTATTTTTATGGAAATAAATAAACTTATAAAAAAATCAGGATTCGATTGAAAACATTTTATTTGCAATCCCCTCTTTGCTTCTTGAGTTGCTGTAGCCTTTTTTAACCCCCTTTCTACAACCATGTCGCTACCACAGTTATCGTTATCAGCGATAACAAAACAGCTGTTCCCCATACATATGAAGCTGATGCGTTTGCCAAACAATTGGTTGTTTATATTCGAATTAAACCAAAATTTGACACATTTTTAATAAACATAATGACGCTTCAGTGCCGGACCTGCGGAAGCGTCATCTACAACGCAAAGGCCAAGAATCTCTTCCATACCGAGAACGCCAAGATGCTGCTAAACATCAGTCTAATATCTGGCGCCATGGTAAAATCGTAGAAAAACTTGTTTTCTTTTTATAGTAAGTTATATATCCCGAAATTTCAGCTTCACAATGATCCAGAGCTGCCCAGTTGTATATGCGCCTGCTGCATGCTCGATCTGAACCAGGCAATTGTGTTCCGAGAACGGTGCCTTCAAACGCAGGAGGATCTCGTCCAGCAACTCACTACTCTGGAGCAGGAACAGCAAGTCCCAGATCCCGGACCCGACTGTGAGGACGAAAGGGATGTAGAAATTAAGGAAGAAGATGATGTGGGCAAGCTGCCGGCCAATCAGTTGGACGATCCGTTCGAGGAAGTCGATGAATACGAATACTTTGAAGAAGAGGAATTTCAAGATGCTGATGGTGTTGAGGAGGAGACTAATCACGTTGAAGTGGGCGAGGAGGTGACCCACGATGCCGAATCTCTGGTCTCAAGTGTCCAGAAGGAGTTCGAAAGCATTTATAACGACGAAAATACCGATGACGACACCAAGGAATACATCGAGGAATACCATGAGATTGAGGATGAGAGTGACGGATTCTCTCAAGTTTCATCACAGTCCGAGTTAAAGCGCACGCGAGGTCGCTCCAGAGCAAGTAGTGTCTCCACGGAGACGCCGTCCACGATTCCAAAGCGCAAGAAGCAGTACGTAACGTGGAAGAACATGACCGAGGATCAGATCATAGAGCGGAAGCGGCAACAGCGGAAACGCGACTGCGTTTGCGAACAGTGCGGCCGGCACTTCACCGATCAGAGCAACTTCAAGCTACACATGCTGAGGCACACGGGTATGAAGAATTTTGCCTGCCTGGAGTGCGGCAAGCGGTTCTACACCGACCATCTCATGTCGCTGCACCAGCGGATCGTCCACCAGGGCGAGAAGCCCTACGCCTGTCGGTTCTGCACAAAGACCTTCCACAACAGCACCACTCGCGTCATCCACGAAAGGTGAGTGACATTTTCCTGCTGGCCAAGGCTCTAACAATGATAAAATACACCTTTCAGAGTTCATACTAATGCCAAACCTTACACCTGCCACCATTGCGACAAGAGCTTTAGCTCGACTTCCGGACGCAAGCGGCACGAACTGATTCACACAGGTGTGCGCGCCTTTTCGTGAGTATTCTACAGATGTTTAAACGCTCTGAAGTTAATAAATTTCGCTTTGCAGCTGCACGATTTGCGAACAAACCTTTCAGCGCAACACTCATCTTAAGGCCCACCTGCGATCCAAGTTTCATATTGTAAAGGCGAGAACGAAAGAAGAGGAAGAGGCGCTCGAATGAACCTAAGCATGAGCATGAACAGTGTAGTAAATATTATTTAAAAATAAGAATTCCAAAATTCTTTTATTTTGGGCATTAGTCCTTGAATTACGATAACAGCCGCGCCTTGACCTTACAAAATATCGATAGTTAAGCCGATAAGTTTCCGAGGTGGCAACGCTTGCAGACTTAAATTTTCTTCTTGGACGAGAAAAGGTGATTTTTCCAGTTTTTAAAACGTTTTAAGCCATTTGGTTTCATAACAAATAAGCAAGAAGGCAAGAATTAATTATTTTATTTAAATAATTAGTATTTTAACGGCTGTCTTTATTTCACTTTCCAGTTGCCAGACTTTGGTATATTTTGGCGCTTCGGCGACGGTCACACCGCTAAAATTTCGTTTTTTTTGGACAATTTGACATTTAATTTCTCTTAATATTTAATTAAAATAAACCACGTTGGTCTCGGTCGAAATAAAAGGTTTGCAGACGAATCTAAAACGAAGCTAAATTGGCCCCCTGAAAGTGTTCCTTTCCGCCCGATTGCACTGTGCGAAAAAACCGGTTGTTGACCTTCGGCAGCATGGAGCGTCGTCGCTTTAACTTGAGCAGCATGTCGCCCATGGCGGATTCCACGCGGATCGACGCGTCGCTGATGTGAGTGACCACCTGTCTGTCTTGGGTTTCGCTTACTAATCAAAGTCGCTTTCTTTTGTCCAGAAGCAATCGCCCGTCGTCCACCAGTTTCTTGAGGGGACTGAGTCCCAAGGGGGGAAACACCACGCTCAACGGCACCCGCACCCCGGAAAGGTCCCTGATGAACCACACGGCCACCTCGCCCAGCAGCATAACGCGACAAAAACTGAACATCAGCCAGTTGGATCCCAGGTAATTACACCATGTGGCGAAATGATACATCTTTGACAGCCTTTGTTTTGTGGTTAAGGACTAAAATGCATAGTTTTCAATATTTAATAAACATCTAACTAATAACAACTCTCTCTTTACGGCAGAACCTTTGCCGATGTGCACAGCAGTGGACTGGCCTCCCGAATTGTGGCCTACCACGAAAGCAGCCTCGGAGGACGCAGTGGTCTGCAGCGCAGCATGTCCGCCAGCAATCTGTACAACCCACTGACCCAGCCGCGCAGAGCGCCAGCCTCCCCGCTGCCCTACAAATCCCGGGTGCCGGCACTTTCGATGACCCAGATTGCACCGCCGGAGCGTAGCTTCTATTCGGGCAACACGTTGCCCAGCCTGCTGCGCTCCAACTCTCTGGCGGGAGTGGTGAACAGGGCCAGCGAGCAGGAGCAGCTGTCGCGGGAGAACCGACCCATCCTGCATCCGCCGCATCCGCAGCACGAGAGCGAGCCAACTAGGAGCGTGCTGGACGAGCTCAAGGAAATCTCCCGGAAGCGCATCAACACTGGTGTAAGTTCAAGACATCAACCATCCTGTCGAAGGGACACCCGCTTAGGCTTCGCTTGTTTTCAGGATGCGCAGTCGCCGCATGACTTTACGAAAAGGAGTTGTCAGCGGGGCGTGGACTTTGTGGACCATCACCGGCACCACCAGCAGCAGCTACACCAGTTGCACCAACAGCAGAGTCAGTCCTTTAAGAGACAGCGAGAGCTGACCGTATCGGTTCCCCTCAGGCATCATTCGACCTCTCTGGCGGCTGCTCCGCCTGCCATACAGCACATGCACTCCAATGGCAGCATCTCGCCCACACAGTCGCCGGAGCAGGTGGCCAAACGGCCCAACTGCAGCTACAACAACGACATTGCCTCCTCGCTTAGCTCCAGCAGGCGTCACAGCAACAAGCGGAAGCTGTTCGACATGCGCGAGAGCCTTCAGCACAGTAAAAACGAGACACTCGGCAGTGGCAGCTCACCCGAGAACTCGCCCGGCGAAAATGTGGCCAAAATTCAGCGTAAAGTGGATGCAGAATGTGTCGGCAAGACGATGAGCATGCCAGCCGTTCCAGCTGCGCCGCCAGTACCTGCTACGCGCACCATTTCAGCTCCTCCTACGCAAAGCGAGGACCAGCGATCCGTAGAGGTACCGCCTGCGGTGGAAAAGCCCAAGCTTACTCTGTTCAATGCGCGACAGTCGCACACGAAGGCGGAACAGCCGCGCCAGGATCTGAGCAGCCCAGATGTGGATGCCGGGGAATATGCCGGCATTCAGTTTGTGAAGCCCAAGCAGCAGAATTCCATGCTAGGCGTTAAGAACCCTAGCGTAGAGCGCACGCACAAGACCAAACTGGCGATAATGCTAAGTGGATTGAAGGGCGAACTGTACCAGGGTGAGCCGGACGAACTGGATGCCCCCAAGCCAGCGCCTGCGACTCTTCCAACGCCCATCAAGCCAACAATAGCGCCGCCTGTTACTACAACCACAACGACGGCGACTGTCACTGCTACCACGTCGACTACAGCGCCCAGCAAGCCGGTAATACTAAGTAATCAGGTGATAAAGCCACCGGACACAACAACCACAAGTACCTCCAATGCAGTGCCCAAACTTGTGTTTGGTCAGACCCCGGCTCCCGCTTCTGCACAAGGAGAGGGACCAAAAACCACCGACAAAGTGGCTGCGGCACCAGCCGCATTAATAGCCAAACCCGCAACACCTACAACATCATCTCAACCATTGATCACTTTTGGAACACCTAAATCCTCAGCTGCGCCCACACTCTCGTTTGGAAATGCCAGCACCACCACTACCACAACCACTACAACTACAACTACCATTAGCACTAGTATGACCACCGCAAAGCCCGCATTCTCGTTCGGACAAGCGCCTGCCAATGGACCGGCAGTAGGCGTTGCTCCTGGATTCAAACTGGACGTCCCTGCGCCAACAGCAGCAACTACAACTAACTCGGGGGCGCCGGCCACAACTACAATGACTTTCGGAATGGCTGCTCCGAAGACTTTAGCAACTGTCGCTCCTACATCAACGCCATCCATCAGTTTCGGCAAGCCGATTTCCGCAGTGGCAGCACCCGCCACCACAAACATCCCTACAACAGCAACCATATCACCATTTGGAGCAGCCCCCGCAGCCAATCCAATATTTGCCTTTGGACAATCGGGCAATGCCAGCTCAGGAACTCCGACTAGCAGCGCAAGTGGATCAGCTGCTCCCAAGCCAGCAGTATTTAGTTTTGACGGCAACCCAGCTCAACAGGGTCCAGCAGCAGCAACATCGCTGTTTGGAAGCCAAGCTCAAACCACAAACAACTCCTTTGGAGCCGTTTTCAATCAACCTGCGGCCTCCAAACCCGAATCAACTAAGGCGGGCATCTTTGGAAGTACGGACAGCAGCTTTGGAAGTTCATTCAAGCAGCCAGCAGATGTGGCAGCAACAACTGCCGCTGATCCCCCTAAGCCATTCGGGTTTTCAGCTCCTACAACAACCGTGGCTGGTGGAGCTCCGGCGGCCACGAATCTCTTTGCCTTTGGAGGGGCAGCCACTTCGAAGGCTGCGGAACCAACACCAACGAGCACGCCAAACAATCTCTTCGGCCAGAGTGCAGCCTCAAGCACAGCGCCATTTGCCTTCGGAGGAGCAGCTGCAGCACCCGCAGGAACCATTGGAAATAAGGATACCAAACCGATGTTTGCATTTGGAGGAGGAGGAGGAGGAGGAGACAACAACGCGGCAGCCAAGCCCAGCGCAGTGTTCAGCTTTGGTGGCGCGGACAAGGGTGCTCCACCGGCCTTTGGCAGCGTAGCCACATCCGTTTCATCTGCAACAGCAACGCCCACAAGCAACGCCTTTGGATTTGGCGCAGCACAGAAGCCTACAACACCCATGTTTGGCAGCGGATCAGCCCAACAGAACGCGGCCCCTGCCGTGGCTGTCACCAAACCATTTACATTTGGTGGTGGAGCCCAGCAGGCCCCAGCACCGTCAGCTTCGCCGGCTTCAGGAGGATTTTCGTTTGCCGCCGTTGGGGCCAAAAATACCGTGGAACCCACTGGACCGAATGTGTTCGGCAGCCCCGCCAACGCTAGCAAGCCGAGCTTTAACTTTGGAGGAAACACCGTCAACCAGGCAGGAGCAGCGGCGTCACCAGCAGGTGGCTTCTCTTTTTCAACAGCTAGCAAGAAGGAGGAGCCGGCAGGCAACAATATGTTTGGAAGCCCCAACACTGGAATAGTTAAACCTAATTTTAGTTTTTCAAGCAACAATCCGACCACACAACCAGCCGCTCCTGGTCCAGCGCCCAGCTTTGGAGGATTCGGAGCTCCAGCGGCAGCTGCACACTGCACCCGGCAATCAGAACAAACCCTTTGCATTTGGAGGCAACAACACCACAGCAGCCGCTCCCAACGCAGCACCCATGGGCGGTAACCTCTTCGCCAGTGCGGTGGCTGCTACCCATAACCAACCGAAGCCGGGCGCCTTCTCTTTCGGTGGCGCGGCCAAGAGCACCGCCAGCACCACGGCCGGCAACGCTCCCTTCTCGTTTGGAGGAGCAGCTGCCGGCGGCATCGCCTCGCCGCCCAGCAATCAAGGCATGAATACAGCGAAGCCCTTCAGCTTTGGTGGTGTCGGCGGCAATCCGGCGCCCAATGTCTTCGGAAGCCCAGCCCCTTCGCCGGCGGCTAGCAATCCGGCCGGAGCCTTCAGTTTCGGTGGCGCTAGTCCGGCCCAGCAGGCGAACGCCGGAAACATGTTCGTCCCACCGCCAAGCACGCCGGAGAGTCGCCCCATACGCAAAGCAACCCGGCGGCTGCAGAAATAGGTCCGCGTCCCAAGTTAATGTTTAGATATTATTGTTTTGCTAGTTCAATTATTGTTTTTTATACCGACAGCAAATGGATTAAATCAAGTCGTTGGCAATCCGAATTGTAATATATAAATCCATCGACTCTGGTTCGTTCTGTGAAATGTAATTGTCAGACTTTTGATTGGATTGTCACTAAATAAATTAGAGTTAACGTATCATCTAAAAATATATTAAGATCAATAAAAACAACCACATTATTGAAAACAATATAAAACCTGCTAAATATGAATATTAAAGCATGAACCCTGAAGTGTTCATTTCAAAATTGAACTGCGTCTTTAATTTGGGGACATCCTCTATTGTTTGACAAACTAAAAAATAAACTCTAAGTACATGTAATGCTTGTATTCTTTACTTTTATTAAAAGTTTTAGAACTCTCTGCATTCGTTTAATCACCTCGTTTAAGTTTTGTGTATTGGTGCAGTGTTGCTTTCTCCAGGGTTTCGCTAGCATAGAACTTTCTTTTACAATATTGATTGATGTGTGTTTTAAAAAAATAATAACTTTAAAATTAA
Organism: Drosophila prostipennis; assembly: GCA_037075205.1. NCBI lineage: Eukaryota > Metazoa > Arthropoda > Insecta > Diptera > Drosophilidae > Drosophila > Drosophila prostipennis. The sequence goes on along the minus strand of JBAMCJ010003362.1, from coordinate 6,587 downwards.
TTAAATGTATGCCGTGTGGACGTGTGTGTGTTTGTGAGGGGGTGTTGCGTTGGTGTATTAGGTGTGTGTGTGGTTTACATAAAGTATACTAAAATTAAGTGTTAAAGCAAGGTGGCTGCCGCTTGATCGGAAATTAAAAAGCATAAATGTACAAGTTTCTTAGGGGAACATTAAAATAAGCATTAGGTATTAAGTAAATTACGGGGTACGTATTAAAAAATAAATTACAATTTTCCTTTGCCTTTCCGCTAGCTGCATCGGTTCGATTAGAGTACAGAGAAGGAGATTCCTTTTTTTAGAAGAATGGACCGAATAATGAACAAATCCACGAACTTTGCGCGTAATAATTTATATTTGTATAATATTATTAATCGATTCATATGCTAAATACGTAGTTAATGTGTATTGTATTATATGTAGAAGTTTTAATGTAATGCATATTTTCACAAGTGTTTTTCTTTCTCTTTACTTTTCTTTTCTTTCTTTTGAGTTTAAGGACACGCGACCGCAGCCGCCTTCGTTAATTCTTTGCTTAGGTTTCGCTTGCTCACTTTGCATAATTTTTGCTTGCTTTTTATTTTGATTTTTAATACAAATAAATGTAACTAAATTTAACTAATTCTCAGCGTGATCTCTCTTCCAACGACTTGTTGGACAAGTTCTTTGTGGTCATCTCTCAGTTTTGTGCTACAAACAGAAACGGTTAACAGAAGGAGTACGGAACTCGAATAAAATCCGGCGTTTCTACGATTTCAAAGGGAAACATTCTATAAACAATTGCTTTAGACAGGCTCCCCCAACGGAGGAGGCGCTCATATGTATGCGTATTCTATAAACATAAAGATACAGACGTGGTACAGACGAATCCAAAAGATAAATGTTACAATGGAGTCCGAACCAAGGTGTTAACTAATAAATAGCTACAGTTACAGTGTACACATAACATAATATTGTGGTAGTTAAAGGTAGTAGTAGGTAGGCTACGCAGCTGCTCTTCCTCATCCTCCTCCTCCTCCTCCTCTTTCTCTTCCGTAGTCCGTTCGGTTGGTTATTAATTAATTTTATGTCGGAAGCTGGCGCAACTCACTAACATTGCTTGATTGTGTTGGGTTCCTTCTTCGCTTAGGCTTACAAAACTTACTCCATAAATTATATATGTAAATAAATTGTTGTAAAGTAGTTATATATTCATGTATGTATATAATCGTACGAAAAATTGTTGCGTTCAGTGTCGTCGGTGTCATGTCAGTTGTTTCAGCTTTGGATCTGGCGCATTTCTGGCAGCGATTGGCTCTGCCCTTGGCTATTTTTCCGATAATGACAGCTGGTCTCTAAACAATCCGCATTAGTTCTTCCCTATCGCACTGGCGTCAATCCCTAGGTGTCTCCTCACGCCGTGGCATTGTTCAGCAGCTGCAGCTTGACCTTGAGCTCCGCGAAAGTGGGTCGCTTGGCGGGATTCAGGTCCCAGGCCTGGCGCATCATCTCGTAGATCTCCGGTGGACAGCCCTCCGGCGCTTCCATTTTGTAGCCCACCTCAACGTGCTTTACCACATCGGCTAATGGCTGCAAATGGACAGGTAATAGTTAGGCTCACTTCTCAAGTATAAACTGCAATCGGCACTTACAATTCTGGGATAAGGCACGCGTCCAAAGGAGTAGATTTCCCACAGCAGTATGCCAAAGCTCCACATGTCGGATTTGTTGGAAAAGCGCTAAGAGGACGAGAGACAACATTAGTTATTGTGCGCAACAGTTTTTTGTGTTTCTTAACTCACCCCATTTTTGAGAGCCTCAGGAGCCGTCCATTTGATGGGCAGCTTGCCAACGTCCAGATTGTAACATTCCTCGCGTGCCAAACCGAAATCCGATACCTTGGCCACACAGTCCTCCGAGATGAGAACATTGCGGGCCGCCAGATCGCGATGCACAACCTTTTTGGCTTCCAGATACTCCATTCCAGAGGCAGTGTCGCTAATTAGGGAAATGCCGGTTAAAATCGATTGCGAAAAGGGGGATCTTAAGTAAACAGCTTACTAGGCAAAAATGATTTGATCCTTTTTGGTTATGTGCTGTCGTCCGCGCGATCGCAGGTAATCAACCAGTGATCCCTTGCTCATGTACTCCGTAACCAGATACAGATGCTTGCTGGTGAAGACCAGGCCGATGAACTTTACCAAATTGTCGTGCTCCAGCGTGCTGAAGAAGAGTTTCGATTTAAAAAAGGAACAAACGAATAGATCTGCTAATAACTCACGTCATGACCGAGGCCTCGGCCAGAAACTTTTGCACGGCACCCTCATCCTTCAGCATCTTGACGGCCACCTTCTCGTTGCGTAATATGCCCAGCATCACGTCCCCGAACTCGCCCTTGCCGATGCTCTCGCGCAGCTGCAGCTCCGCCTCAGGGATCACCCAGCCCTTGTCCACGAAATCTTTGGAGTTAATGCAGAACTCTTGTTTGCCCAGCTTGGGCAAGCACTTGATCAGCTGGGTGCACAGCCCATCCGCATCCGCCTCGTAGTGCTGCGGGGATAATAAAGATGTAGTAACTTCCCTTGGACATATTTTGTTTGCCTAACTTACCGCCACCAGCTGCCCCAGATTCTCAAAATACTCCTCGTCATCGATGGTCAGCTTGTTCTCCAGGTACTTGACCCGATAGTGCTCCACCTTGGACTGGAAGCAAACGCAGAGCGTATAGTCGCCGGGGAAATTAGTGGACTCGCGCACCAGGAACAATCCGTCCTCACGGGGCTGCAGCAGGTGCTCGGCCTCGTCCCGCGTTATGCTGCCATGGAACCATCTGAGGAGGCGAAGGATTATTTCAGCTCTAGATGAAAGCTCTACTGCTCATCAACTTACGGCATGGCGTTCAGCTTGACCTCGCATCTGGATCGACCCTGCTGCTGCGGTGCCATCGCTGTGGGCGAGAGGGAGGCGTGATTCATGGCCGTGGTGGAGCCGCTGGACCACGCACTGCTCGCATTCACCCCGCTGGCCACGGCCCCCCCATTGATGTCGAAGCTGTGCAGCGAGGTGGACATGCCCGCCGATCCGCTGCCACCGGCGACCAACGCCGTCGGCTGCTGCTGGGATACCTGCGTCGGTTGGGTGGCTGTGTGCAGCAGCATATTGCTGCCGTGCTGGCTTCCACTCAGCGCCAGACTCTTTGGCGGCAGCGCCCGCTCGGCGCCGTGCAGGGCCATTTGGGCCGCATTCAGCGAGGAGGACATCAGACCCGATCCACCGGACGTGCAGTTGGCCAGCAGCTGGAGGTGCTGCTGTTGCTGCTGCTGGGCAACGGCGGCCACGGCGGCGGCGGTACCGCCTACAGCCTGTGATCCCGCCGGCTGCTGAACGGATTGGACCGAGGGGGCGGGCGCAAACGTGGAGAGTATGCTGTGGGACGCCTGCTGCTGCTGCTGCTGTTGCTGCAGTTGGCTCGTCGTCTGTTGCTGTTGCTGCTGCTGCGTCTGGCTGGGGGACTTGGGCGAATGATTGCTGGCGCTGCTGATTAAATTATGACTATTAAGCGCATGCGATGACAAATGCAATGCTGCTGCCGCGCCCGCCTGGCTGGGATGCTAAACGAAAAAAAGGCAGAAACGAGAGCAATGTCAGTAGAGCAATTTAATAAACGCGATCTATCTATACATACCACATTGTTCTCGCGATGGTGGTGATGGTGCGGCGGTATGCTGGGCGGCACAATGTGCGGCTGCGACTGGCTGAGCTGCTGCTGGTGGAGCAGTACCGCCCCAACCGCCGAATTGGCCGAGGGTCCACTGGCCACCGCTCCCAGAACCGCATTCGGCTGGGGGGCAGGACGTTTGTTGTGCCGCAGCGGTGCGGTGGGCGGCATCTGGTGGCCGGTGGTCTGCAGGAACCATGGATCGCCGGCTGTACTGCCCGTCGCCGCTGCAGCGGCCACCGTCACCGAGGGCTGCGAGAATCCGCGATGGTGTCCAACGACCGTGGTTTGTCCGTTCTGCGTGGCGGTCGCGTGGCTGTTCATAGCTGTTCTCAGCGGTCCCTGCTTGATCTCAACGGTGATCAGATCACCCTCGCCGGACGCCTTCCTCGAGAGAGGTTCCTTCTCCTTATCGTTCTCGTTCTCCTCCTGTTTCTGCTTGGGTTTCTGGCTCTTCACCGGGCTGGTCTCCCTGGTTAGGGCTTCCTCGTCTGCAAAACAAATAAAAACCAAAATGAATTAGAACATTTCTCTTATCAATTGATGATGTTATTTGCTGATATAATGGGGCCAACCAAAAGCATCTAATCTTATCACAACTTCGCACAACACATATTGACAATGTTATCTACATTAATTATATTATTTATTCCATGGCAATCAGCTGGTTAAATATGTAACTTATTTTATGACCACACATCACACACAATTATCGAATGGATTGGACAGAGTATTGCAAACACTTTTTGCTATGATAATTTTCCATCATTCAAACAATTTTATATCATATCGAAATATTCCTTACTTTTGACATATCTCGGTAATTCTAAAATCTGACAATATTTTCTAAAGAATTTGTAATTCATGTTAATACTTGATAGGAATCTTATCCACTAAAGTATCATAGAATATTTTAAACGCATTCCCCATTGATCTTGGCCAGATTCCAATGATATCTCATTCCCCGATATAGATATATATGCATTCATAGATCAAGCTTTACGTTCCGCATAGCCCAGCCCCATCCCAAGCTGCTTTCGTGATCGCTTGGCCTCCAAACGCACGTTTATTTAATCAGTAGTCAGTAGCCAGTCCACAAATAGCTGCGATTGCATAAGCGAGACTTTGGATGCGCAATGATAATTGTTGGTCAACACACTCTAAACTCAGTGACTCAAATGGACACAAATGGCATGTTAATCGGGTGAACCGAGCGAATCCACTCGCCAAATGTAAAGCATTTGCATGTGACGGGCATAATTAAACCCGGTTTATTGCGCACTTTTTAGGGTTGTGGCTACTGTTTCCCTGGACACGATTTTGGGATTCGGGATGAGTCAGTTTTATATCGCTTTTAACTTCCCACAAATCTTTACACACAAAAAAAAAAATGTACATATTTTTAAATGAAATTTTTTAATTACATTTTTCACGATTTAAAAAATTAGACCAAGCCTCATCATAATCAAAACCTTTAAAAGAATTATTCTTATATTTTTTTTCAAGTGTCAGGGCCAATCCCCAAAATGCTACATGTTCTGACAACCTTTTCCCCTAATCTCTGTAGAATTTACATTACCTACTTGTAATTGCGCTGTTTTAGGCAGTGAAGCCTCTTCCAGCGGCTTAATTTCTTAATTTTATGCAAATTTCATTAGCGAATCTCGCTCGCTTGGCGGAAACGCGTTTTGCATATTAAATTCTCATTCTGGGACGTGAATTTATCGTGGGAGTGAGTGAAGTCGAGGCGTGGGCATTGTTTAAATAGCGACAGGTTGGCAGATGAGGCGGCGGATGAGGAGGAGGTGGATGAGGCACGCGCAGGTCAGTTTACCGCTCTGGAAGGCCCGAGACCTTGCCCGTAAATTATTTGAAGTCACATCCGCCATTCGCAACGACCTGAAGTTTTGGTTATCGGGCTAAATTGGCTTAGCATGACTTTTCGAATGCGAGAATCCGTTCGGGAATTGCATTCAGTCGGTCGGTCATACAGTCACAGTCATCGCTATTCGTCAGCGGCTTCCTGCTTACCGGAGTCGGAGCTTTGAAGTCACACCCGCAGACAATAGTCTTTATATTTGTGTACTCGCCGCTTATTGTTTCAATTGTTCGACCACAATGCGAAATTTAGTGCTGCTCTGTGAAATATAAATCGAACCTGAGAGCTTTGCATAATTTTGCAAATGGAAGAAATGACAAATCTCGTTTTTCAATTAAAAAATAAATATTCCTGTACGCTTGACAACTAGCAATCAAATTTTGACATTTGAGAAAAACCAACTAGAACTAAAGATTTTTATTTCTAGACCATAAACGTATTTACGGACACTTAAAGTCAAAATTCAGCTGAACGAATTATTTTTCAATGACTTTTCAAAGACAAATGTTTTAAATCATAAACCTTAAAGCGGCAGTAAATATTTAAAAATAGTTTTTATTTATTTGTTGTTTACAGCAGTACGATAATTGTATTTATTTTCGAAAGCCTGATTAAAGCACGAGGACTTCCGTTGCTCCGGTTTCGACCTTGACTCCGAAAGAACCATAAATTGCTGGAACTGAGCCATTCTTATCCCACACAACTCCCCAGAGAGTGAGTCAGAGGAAGAAATAAATAATTGTAAGTAGGGGAGGGCAAACATGATTTGGTAATCCGAATATTTAATACCCTCTTTTAAATAATACAAAAACATGGCAGTTTTAAATATTAAAAACAAATGTAGTAAGTGAGTAAATCACTTAAAAAACCTATTATTACAACCATGCGCGGATTCACGGTGGTTGATATGGGTGATATCGGGTAAAAAGTGAAAGGAAATTTGGTATTCAAAAAGTATGCAACAAGAAAATTGTGCTGATATCACCTCTCACAACAAAGTCCTAGATCCGCCAC
>JBAMCJ010003360.1:0-19122 GCA_037075205.1 Drosophila prostipennis | reverse complement strand
ATATCGTAACAAAACAATTTTTTTCCTTCATGTATTTTGTTGTTTTAAAAATACAATTATAAATTGTAGGTCAACTATTTTTCTGGACTTAGGGTGGTTAGAGTATCCGACTCATAATCTCTGGGTCGTGAGTTCAAATCCTGCTTTTGCAGATGATGTTTTTCCTTTTTTTCTTTTTGTAAATGTTGATTTCAAGTCAAAAGATTTTCCATGAAAATCATTCTTCTGTGGCCTACTGGTTAGAGTGCTCGACTCCGACGATTGCGGCCCCGGTTCGACTCCCAGCGGAGGCAAGAAAACCTGATTTGTAAGTTTAAGTATCTGTGAAATGTAAGTGTCTATAAATAACTTCAATATAAATTAATATAACAAGTTAAATTAAAAAATAAAAAATAGTTAAAAATAAATTAAAAAAAACTACAATATTTTTCGGGTAAAATACTATTTTGTAGGTCATCTATCATTTTTTGGGTCATTTTCTATTATTTATTGGTTGGGGCAGTTTTCACTATTAAATCGTTGATTTTACATACTTGGCTTTGCTTTTGTAGTAATTTTTTATTTTAATCCATTACGGAAATTAAATAGGGCTCTTACTTCTGCTACAAAATTCAAAATACTTTTTGAAAAATAAAACCTAAGCATTTGATCCACAGAACTGACTATTGATCGAAAATCATATTGATCGGAGCAGCAGTTTAAGTTTTTAAAATCCAAAACAAATTTAAACTTAAATTGCCCTTTTCCCCTCCTCTTTTCCACACAGCACTACCCCTCCCCTTTTCCTCACAGCACTACCCCTCCCCCTTATCAGTTTTCTTGGCTGTTGGTCTCTCGGCCGTCGCTCTCTTGGCATCCGCTCTCTGGGTTTCGCTCTCTCGGCAGGCTCCGACAAAATACAACGCAATAACTTACAAAATCGAAATAAATTCATTAAAAATACTTTAAAAAAATGTTAATAACTTGAAAAATTAAACTTAAGCACTTGGGCCATAGAATAACTAATGATCGAAAAATCATCTTGATCGGAGCAGCGGTTTAGATTTTCAAAATCGAAAAGTTAATTTTAAACGTAGCCCCCAAATTATGGGGGATATCGAAATTTCTTTTAGATTTCCAATTAGGCCTTTTCAAAACCTAAAATACTGCAAAATCCAAATTTCGAAATTCTAACCAATTTAGAAGATAAGCATTAAATAATTTAATTTTTTTTGCTCAAAATATGGATGTTGGAGCTGTTTGGGGCCTTTGGGGGACATATCGGACCTTAGTGGGCGCCTACGCCCCCAATGGAATACTGTGAAAAAGGTATTGAAAGGGTATATTAATCTAATTTTTATACCCTTGCAGAGGGTATTATGATTTCAGTCAGAAGTTTGCAACGCAGTAAAGGAGACGTTTCCGACCCCATAAAGTATATATATTCTTGATTAGCATAACTAGACGAGTCGATCTAGCCATGTCCGTCTGTCCGTCTGTACGTCCGTCTGTCTGTTTCTACGCAAACTAGTCTCTCAGTTTTAAAGCTATCGGGATAAAACTTTCCCAAAAGTCTTCTTTCTGTTGCAGGTAGTATATAAGTCGGAACGAGCCCGATCGGACAACTATATCATATAGCTCCCATAGGAATAATCGGAAAAAAAATTAAAAAAAAATGAAAAAAAATTATATCTTGGGTGTTTTTGAACCTAGAACCTCCTACTTTTGGAAATGCCATTTTTTATCTAATCCTGAATTTCGAATAAATTTTTTTCAAAATCGGACGACTATATCATATAGCTGCCATAGGAACGATCGGAAAATTAATGGAAATATAATAGGAAATAAATTATTGCTTCGTTGACTTTTATTGTATTCTCTTCTACTCTGGGATATGAGTCTTTTTAAATGTTTTCGAATTTCGCCATAGGAACGATCGGAAAATTAGTCATTAATAGGAATTATCTGCAAGGGTATATAAGCTTCGGCTGGCCGAAGCTAGCTTCCTTTCTTGTTTTTGCTGAAAATATGGATGTTGGAGCTGTTTGGGGCCACTGGGGGGACATATCGGACCTTAGTGGGCGCCTACGCGCCCAATGGAATACTGTGTAAAAATTTGGCCATGGACATAATCGCTAGTGAAGCAAATTCAAAGGGAATTTTCTAAAACAAAGGACGATTTTAGTTTTTTTCTTTGAGTGTAATAATGTTATTTAATCACTGGGTTTTGTTAGGCCAATTAGACAAGTCGCGACATATGTATGTATACAGTATGTATACAGTATGTATACATTATGTATATATGTATTACATACATACATTTCAGTGGGGGTCCCAGATAAGGAGCTTAGTACGTGATTGTTTCGTTTTCCACGAATTTAAGTAGTTTTTTGTGTATATGCACTCACTACATGGGGGCATTGGCTTCTAGGTGCTTCATCTGTTCCTTGGTCACCGTTAAAGGTGCACATACGCACTCGCATGAACACACATACATACATACATACATATCTACTCCCGTTTGTGCGAGCATCCATTTATGACTTTTCATTGAGGCAACGTGGCTTGGGGCCATTTGGCGCGGGAGGCGGGTGCAAAAGGACGTGGACAGCACGACAGCGTTGGGGCAATTCAAATGAATTTTTGCGCTCGCTCTGCAACGTTTTTAATTGAAAAACATTTTCGTTTTGGTTTCGGTTTTGGTTTTCGTCTAGGCCAGAAAAACGTACCGCAGCCACTTGCTGGCCATAAGCCTCTTTTGGCTGGGAGTCCGCCTCTCGGCCCCGTCTGGCCCTTTTCGACCAGTTGCCTTCTGCCGCCTGGTGCCAAACAATTCCACCGCAAGACCATGCCGAATATGGCCGAGCGACGTACTGTACGCACGCGTTCGTGCATAAATTCTACCAAGTGTCCATTTTTCTGATTTGTGTGCAAAGTTTTTTCCTTGTTGTTTGCCAGTTGCCGCGCAGCGTTGACTGACTGCCCAGGACGAGGACAAGGATAAGCATGCTGCTGGGAATGGTTTTTGGGGGTTCCGAGAGGGATGTTCGTACGATTGGTAAGCCGGAGATGGAGTCTTGTTGCCTTGACTGCACTGAAAACCAGTATAGTATCACATTTCGGTTAAACGCAGCCAGACATATGTACATATGTTACCAAAAATCCTCGAATAATGCACAATGTTGTTTCCAAACTATTATTGTAAAAGTACCTAAAGAATTTGTTTAATTCTGATTTTTAAAATTTTATTATTAATCCAAAAAAAAAATGTTGTGGCAAGTAAAAGGCATTTTAAAATAAAATAATGTTACACTTTACGCGCAACATAAAAGTTTAAAAAAATGTTCTAGTATAGGTATAATAATAAAATATATACATACAAATGCTAGTTTAAGACAAAAACTTTAAAAATTAAATAAAAAAAATTAAAATATTTTTTTGTAAAATTCCTAAGTTTAGGACTAATCTGAGTGTAGGTTTGTCCTACTCCGCTATTCGCCTACAGTACTGTCCGCATGCAAATGCGGGCAGAAATAGAAAATGAATTCATTCAAAGAAATACTAAGGATTTTCTATTAAATTTCCGCGGCCAGTGAAGAAATGCGTACAAACAAGAAATTAAAATACAAGAACGCGAAGAACGTTTTAAGAATTTTTAATTAAAATGGCAAACGCTTGGCCCAATACGCATTTAATTAGTGCAGATCAGCTTTCCATTCCACACTTATTGCGCATACGACTCGTGGCCAGCAGCAGTCGTCGAGTTTTTCCCCGCTAATGTCTTGATTTCTTCTTTAGCCGCTGTATCCGCCTTGGGCCTGAGATACATTTGGTGACCATTTGGTATGCACTCTTGGTCTCGGTTCATCAAATAGTCTTCGGCATCCCAGACCTGCTGGTCAGTGGTGCCCCAAATAAGGTACACCAGATTGCCGAAGAAGAAAACAACGGCGGTCATGGCAAACACAATCTGCCACTGGCTTCTCGAACCCTAAAAAAAGGAAGCATATTGGACACATTACACTTATGTTAATTACTGTAAACACATAAAGGATGATCATAAATCCGCAAAAGGCGTTTTTCTCTTTTACGCAAGTTACTTAGTAACGGGTATCTGATAGTCGGGGCACTCGACTAAAGCGTTCTCTCTTGTCTTTTTCCTCTTAATTATACACGATACTCGTAGAGTAAAAGGGTATATTGTATTCGGGGAATAGTATGTAACAGATAAAGGGTGTTTTTTTTACAGGTATAGAACTTTAAGTTGGCATCACTGTTCAAGATAGCGACCGATTTAACAGCTGTCAAGTGATTTATTCTCAGTTTGGTTTGGCATTTCATCATGAATAGACTCACGCCTGAACAACGCTTGCAAATAGTGCAATTTTATTTGGAAAGTAATGGTTCAGTGCGGAATACGTATCGCGCACTACGTCCATTTTATCGTCGACAAAATCGTCCATCAGAGCAGTTAATTCGATTAACCATGGAACGTTTTCGCACCACGTTTACTCTTATTGATAACTCGCATCCCCAGAGACGCCGTACGGTGCGTACAGAAAAAGCTATTGCTACTGTAGAGCGTAGCATTGAGGAAGACCCGAATGAGTCCATCCGCCATCGAGCACAGGAATTGGATCTGTGTCCATTCCTGAATTGAACTGCCATGATGTCCAGGAGCTCTGGTTCCAACAAGACGGCGCAACATGTCACACAGCTCGTGCCACAATCGATTTATTGAAAGACACGTTTGGTGACCGCCTAATTTCACGTTTTGGATCTGTAAATTGGCCTCCAAGATCTTGTGTTTTAACGCCGCTAGACTACTTTCTGTGGGGCTATGTAAAGTCATTGGTCTATGCGGATAAGCCACAAACGCTTGACCATTTGGAAGACAATTTTCGCCGTGTTATTGCCGATATACGGTCGCAAATGTTGGGAAAAGTCATCGAAAATTAGACGTCCAGATTGGACTACATCCGAGCAAGCCGTGGCGGTCATATGCCAGAAATCATATATAAAATGTAATGCCACAAGATTATCTTTCGAAAAAAAAAATGCATGTCAATCGAATAATCCATTGTTGTTTTATTGCAACTTAAAGTTCTATACCTCTAAAAAACACCCGTAGAAGGAAGTGTTTCCGACCCCATAAAGTATATACAGGGGTGTCACAGAAATTTCTTCCAACCAAAGACGATTGGTTTTGTGCATTGATGTACATAAAAAACATAACAGTTTTCGTTCGGAAATAATTTCTGTGACACCCCCGATATATTCTTGATCAGGATTTTTCGCGCAAAAAGGGCGTTTAATTTCGGGAGGAGCGGCAGTGTTCTCCAAATGTCCACTTTTCGCTCGCTCGCACTGCCCTTCGCTCTACCTCTCCAACTCTCCCCCAAGTCTCCGCTCCGCTCAGGAGCCTCTAAGCTAGGAATATTGTACTCAGTTCCTATTTTCAAGTGTCCAAATAAACACACGCACGTCGCGTAATAGCCCAAAGTTTCCTACCCGTGTTTTCGACTACATTTCTTGAAACAAGAAAGGTTTCTGGTTCTGGTTTCTGGTTTTAAGGGTGGTTTATTTCTTGATTAAAGAAATTTAATTTCTAAAATCAAGAAATTTAAAAAAACAAGAAATGCTTTTTTAGAAAGGCACCTTATAAACAAGAAAAAATATTTATTAAAACATGAAATGCAATTCTTCTTTCAAAGTTTATTTCTTTCTTGTTTAAAAATTTCTTTCTAGAAATGTTATTTCATGATTTAAGAAATAATATTTATTGAAAAGAAATTTTACATTAACTCTTGAAATATAAAATAAAATGTAACTTTCTTTTTTTTTTACATATTGATTATTATATTTAATAACATTTCTAACATTTAACACTTAAAATTTCATTTCATTTGACGTAAGGTGATCACAAAACTTTGTCTCTGGTTGCACTTTCTTCGCCTTCCTTCATCTGGAAAAAATAGAGTTATTGGAATATAAAATATTTGTTTTAAGGAAAACAAAATTTTTTTTAATAATGTAATGTTAATAACACTGTGCAGCATTTTTAATGCTTTTTAAATTTACCTCGATGGATGATATATTTTTGGATTCGTTACGAATTCCTAAGTTAAACTGCGTTTTCCAAAAAGTTCCCCGACGCGAGGATTCTTAGCAAAAGGACCTCAAAGTTCGAAAAAAGCTGAAATTGGCAAACTTTCCGGAGCTCTCTGAGGCAAACGGATTCATGGTTTGATTCGATGTTAAAGTTTTTTAAAAGATGCACTCTTTATCTTTCAAGCCCCATACTTAGAATAATTTTAGGATTTTTATTAACGGAGAAACAAATTTTAGAAAACATAGTCAAAAATCATAAAAGCATACAGCTGCGGTCAAATTAGTAGTAGTGTTGCCGCCCGGTGTTTTTAAAGGTTTCTTGTTGTAATTTATTTTCTCCTGGACATATTGCATTGATTATAAATGTACTATTAGACTAATTGGATAAGAAAAGTGACAACAACAAACTTTTAAAAACACAGGGCGGCAACACTACTACTATTTTGACCGCAGCAGTATGCTTTTATGATTTTTGACTATGTTTTCTAAAATTTGTTTCTCCGTTAATAAAAATCCTAAAATTATTCTAAGTATGGGGTTTGAAAGATAAAGAGTGCATCTTTTAAAAAACTTTAACATCGAATCAAACCATGAATCCGTTTGCCTCTGAGAGCTCCGGAAAGTTGGCCAATTTCAGCATTTTTCGAACTTTGAGGTCCTTTTTCTAAGAATCCTTGCGTCGGGGAACGTTTTGGAAAACGCAGTTTAACTTGGGAATTCGTAACGAATCCATAAATATAGCATCCATCGAGGTAAATTTTTGATGCTGCATAGTGTAATAGCCAAATTACAAAAATGTTGTTCAAAAGAGCGAGGGAGACGGGCAAGACATATAGAACACGAAAATGGAAGGGTTGAAAATCGAATTTCAGAGAGAGAGAGGCTCGGGAGAGATGCGTACATAGATATATATTTACATACAGGTCTTTGAGCGAAAGGAGACCGAATGTAAGCAGGTCAGAGCATGATGGAACTATACATATAGTTCCATCATGGGTCAGAGCATGACTATTTGAAGAAGAAGAAGTTTTTTTTCGAGAAAACGTCGGAAAAGAGAGCGAGAGAGAGGATCAAGGGATGGAAGGATTGAAAATCGGCTTTCAGATCGGGTGAACCGCGTACATGCGTACATATGTACATGCCTAAGTATGTCAAACATATTTTTTCTTCTTGATATACTTACCTTTGTTGCACATAAAAATTTGCAAGTCCAGAAATAACATATATTTGTACAAAGGTATATACATATATACGTAGCTTTTAGCTAAAAAACAATTCAACAGAATTTGTATAATACTTGGTTAAGAGATTTCGAATTTTTCCTTTAATTACATACAAACATTGTATGCGCGCAATAAAAAAAATATGTACATACCGTTGAATGTTTGGAAAAAGGCTTCACTCCGTATCCGCTTGAGAATCACGTCCATCAGTAATGGACCATCACTTACAAATCTTTTTTCACAACTGACGCTCGGGTGATCAGAGAAGTCGGTAGCCGAGTAGGCCCTTCGTCCTACTTCGTTTTTTCTGTCGTTAACATTCGGTATCCGAAGGAAGTCAATGGCTACTTTCTTATATTCAATTGCAATTTCTTTCGTATATTCAAAGACGATTTCGCCCTTAAATACGTAGAACATTTTTTGGCTGCGACGGCAAAACAAACATATGAGATTATTATTTTTCTATTTCTAAGAAAAATTCTTTCTTGAATTTTTTCCATCAAGAAAGTTTTTCTATATTCAAGGGCAAATTTTCTAATAACAGGAAATTTTTTTATATTTTCAAGGGTAAGCCGATTCAATGGCAAGATTTCTTAAATTTCTAGCCATGTCCATCTGTCTGTCCGTGTGGGCGCTGAGATCTCAGCAACTATTACTATTGTTTGTGCCAACGCGAAGTTGGTGGCACACAGATGGGTCTTCTGCCTAACAGTAATACTTGCACTATTGGCACGAAGACGCCTTGGAACCTTTGACGCTTGTTCCAGAGGGTTGTGAGTCGGACTTGTGGATGTTGCTGACGAGCCTTCAAGTGACGGGCTAGGAACCGTGTTGGATAGGCGGGAGTGGCAGGACGAGCAACTAGTCGCGACGGTGTAGTATTGGCTACGGACTTGTGGACTATGCGTTGGTACACTCAGAAAAAAAATCGCCCTAAATTTCAGAAAATCGCCATACTTTGAAAATCGCCTTGAAATTCAGAAAAAATATCTATTTTTTAGAAATATTTTTCTAAAAAAAAAAAAAAACTTACCCTGATTAGATCAACTCTTCTCGTTATCCACTTTTAGAAAAATGTTCTGTTATTTTTTTGTATGCTTATATTCGGAAGAGTGTGTTCAATCCCACGTCGAGGCGGAAATTTTTGGCTAATTTTATTTTTTTTAACTTAATAATATATATATTTTTTTATACAAATTAGGATTTGGGTAAACTAACACACACATAAATGGCTGAATACGAGTATAAACCTAAAACCCAAGAGAACAAAATGTGAATGTAGTTTGTACAGCGGCTCTCGTGATGCTTCCCTGGCGCAGCTAATAGAGTGTTTGACTGCAAACTGTGAGGTAAGGGGTTCGATTCTCATGAGCGACCAAAATGTTTTTCTCAAGATAGTAAGTTATTTGATTTTTATACCCTTGCAGAGGGTATTATGATTTCAGTCAGAAGTTTGCAACGCAGTGAAGGAGACGTTTCCGACCCCATAAAGTATATATATTCTTGATCAGCATCACTAGACGAGTCGATCTAGCCATGTCCGTCTGTCCGTCTGTCCGTCCGTCCGTCCGTCTGTCCGTCTGTCCGTCTGTTTCTACGCAAACTAGTCTCTCAGTTTTAAAGCTATCGGGCTAAAACTTTCCCAAAAGTCTTATATCTATTGCAGGTAGTATATAAGTCGGAACGAGCCGGATCGGACAACTATATCATATAGCTCCCATAGGAATAATCGGGGAAAAAAATGTAAAAAAAAATTATCTTGGGTGTTTTTGAACCTAGAACCTCCTACTTTTGGAAATGCCTTTTTTTATCTAATTATGAATTTCGAATACATTTTTTTTTAAATCGGACGACTATATCATATAGCTGCCATAGGAACGATCGAAAAATTAATGGGAATATAATAGGAAATAAATTATTGCTTCGTTGACTTTTATTGTATTCTCTTCTACTCTGGGATATGAGTCTTTTTAAATGTTTTCGAATTTCGATTTTAATTTTATCAATATCGAACAACTATATCATATAGCTGCCATAGGAACGATCGGAAAATTAGTCATTAATAGGAATTATCTGCAAGGGTATATAAGCTTCGGCTGGCCGAAGCTAGCTTCCTTTCTTGTTATGTTTATCATTAATAAATAATATAATAATTTCAGTTACAATTTAAGATTAAAAGATGTGTATGTGTAAAAACATCGTGACGTCATCCATGTGTTTAAATAAAGGGGAGAAGAATAAGTCGAGAAACAACAACACCGACAGAGAGGGGTGGAGTCGGCATAACTCCCGATTCCCCGATTTTTTGTCTTCTTCTTATTCAATTTTGCAAAAACTAACCCTAAATACAAGAAATTTGTTTTCTGATTTTTAGAAATATTGTTACGTGGGCATATTAGTGCCCTAGTCCTGAAAAGGACTTGGGCCGAGGGAAAGTCATCCGATGTTCAGGCACCAATTTTTGCCGGCATACGCTCGCCGGATGGGGTGGGTTCTTGGTAAGACCTTCTCCTCTCCAACATAACGAGAATAAATATTAAGATGCCTGAAAAATAGTAAGCGTCGTAAAGTCCATCGGTCATCAATCTACAATGTAGACTACATTGCCCCACAAGCTTAGCTGTCGCTTGATCGTAACACAATGGGGCAATGTTTCGGCCACATTCCCTCCCCTTCACACATTCGTGTGCCAAATGGATCGTCGCGGGCCGCGCAATACGATCCCCTATTGTCAAGGTTGTTCGTCAAAAGTTATGTCATTATTCTTCACCTACACCACTTATCGCGTCAGCAACCCCCGTTTGAAAACTTAGCACTTCATGTTTTTAAGTTCGTTTTCACATTACAAATTTATTGAATAAAGTATTGGCTAGTGCCATTTATGAGTAATATTATGGTTAGGAATACATATGAATTTAATTTTAATTGACCAACAAAGTTGTTTAGCGGAGAGTATCGAATTAATCACCCGATAAAGGTGCACACGTCAGCAAATTGCTGACTATTCACGACTACAAACGTCGCTCGGAGGGCTCTGTGATTGTTCATACAAACACAAGGCTGATACCGCCGCTGAAAAGTCAATGTTTATTATATTATAAAAAAAGTTAAACAAAAGTTTACTGATTAATTATAAAAATATTATAATGCCTTGAAGAGGCCTAAGTTGGAGGATTTACGTCAGATAATTTAAATCAAAGGCACGGATATATATATATATAGTGAAAAAAGGAACCGTGTTCCGACAAACTTACCCCTTTATTGGTCCTGGGCGATGAGATCTCGACGCGCTGGATCCTGGGCTTTTGAAGACATTAGACAAAAAAAAGACAAAAAAACTTGGTTCTTAAGCACAATCACTTATGGTATTTATAAATATATATGTAGGTATATATCTCTAAGCATGTATGTATGTAGATCCCACGGCGGCACACGACGGTTCCTACGGTAGGGTCTCAGGCAGCGGCGTCTCCAATGTCACTGCACTTGTAATTGCTGTTTTCTGGCACTTGCATTCATAAATGTATAAATTCACAATTTATTTCTGTTTTTGATTCACTTTTGTATGGAATTAATTGAATTGAGCTCTGTATAAGTCCACATTAATTTTCCTTGGCTCGTTTTGGCTTCACTGTTTTAACACATTTGGTACTGGACACTATTTCTTTCCCACACACAAAAAAAAAACTATGTAAAATTAACATAGAAAAATAGTAGTTCACTATTTTTTGAATTTTTCATGTATTTTGTTGTTTTATTTTTTGGTTCATTGAATAGTATTTAACAATTAAAATAGTGAAAAACCTATTTACGTAATTTTCATGTATTTTGTTGTTTTCTTCATTTGGAAAATTAATAGTAACGTCTTAATTAATATCGTAGCAAAACTACACAGAAAAAAAAATGACAAAATATCAAATTGAAATTTGTTGGTTAATTTGACTTTTTTTTAGGATCAAGTTTTGTCATATCGATCTAAAATGAATAAATATTGGTTTTATCTTATTTCATATTAATTTTTGAAAATGAGAAATGTATATTTATAATTTACATAAAATCATATATGACTGATAATATATGATATCAAATGTCAACCTATCGCAATATATCGTTTCGAAATTAGTTCGAAAGTGGTCCACAGTTTACAACACTGTGAATGTGATACTGTGCAGCACTGCAACTCGAGCCAACAGCTGGAACTCTGCGACGTTAAAATATCGAGAATAAGGTGAGTTTGTTGTATAAAATTACATTAATTGGTATTCTTATTGAGTGCTAAGTCGAAACATTACAAAGTGGTGGTGATTTTAACTTTGCCGTCGAGTTAGCACACAATTTAAAGACATTTCGGTTCTGAATGTGTGTGTGGGGACAGCTTAATTAATGGGTTTTTCTGCCAATCCAATTCCAGATGCCATTAAGCAAATGCTCAATTAGAACTCGCAGCAGCCGAAGGCCTTGGCCCCTGAGCCCGTGTGGAAGATCCTCATCTACGATCGCGTTGGCCAGGACATAATATCGCCCATAATTTCCATCAAGGAGCTGCGCGAATTGGGCGTTACCCTGCATGTGTAAGATCCACTGAGATCCTCCAGAGATCTAGTTTATATATACCCATTATCCCATCCAACAGGCAACTCCACTCCGATCGCGATGTGCCGGCCATATACTTTTGTCTGCCCACCGACCAGAATCTGGACAGGATTCAGCAGGACTTCTCCTTGAACTTGAACTTCCTGGCTCCCATTATGCGCAGCAAAATCGAGAATCTGGCCGCCGCCGCCCTGCGCGGGGCAAATATCCAGCGGGTGTACGATCAGTATGTGAACTTCATCAGCCTGGAGGATGACTTCTTCGTCCTGAAGCACCAGCAGAGCGAGCAGCTCTCCTACTACGCCATCAATCGGGCCAACACCCGCGACGAGGAGATGGAAGCGCGGACTCCAATGTGGACTCGCTATTCGCTCTGTTTGTGACCCTGGGCGATGTGCCCATCAGCCGGTGTCAGAAAGCTGGAGAAGAAGCTGCGCGAGAACCTCTGGGATACGCCTTGTCGTATCGGCCGCTGGTGCACGATGTCCTGGACCTGGGTCTAAGTGGAGGATGAGTCGGCCAGTGCGGGCAAGTTGAATGACTCATTATCACCCTGACCTTTGAACCATATTAATACTTGTTTCCCTTAGGAGCCCGCAAGAAGCCGAAGGCCTGCGATTTGGACCGCAACGACCGCTTCTGGATGACGCACAAGGGCAGTCCCTTTCATGCAGATGATGAACAACTTAAGAAGTTTATTAAAGAACATGATTTGGATATTAAATTATTCAAATATTTATAATTATTATTCTTTTCAGAATGTGGCCCATCTATACATATGTATACCTATTCCAAAAAATGTGAAATGATTAGAAATAAATTGTTTTAATATAAAATAATAATTTTGTATTACTGGGAGGGTACTGATATACACGAATAAATAACATTTTAATGACAAAAATTAATATGAAAAATATCGGTTGGATGACAAAAATTTATATGAAAAATACCAGTTGGATGACAAAAAAGTTCAAATGTCATGTTTCAAATGAATCTATTATAAGATCGAATTTATAAAAAAAAAATATATGCTTGATATTCTCGAAAATATCAACTCGATATTTTCGAAATGTTGGTGCTGCATTAAATCATATCGGCTGGAAATTAACATGAAATAATGTTGATTTTGGTGCAATTTAATATCATTTTTTTTTTCTGTGTATTTTATTTGTTTGCGTGTATTTTGTTGTTTTATTTTTTGGGGCATCGAATAGTGACACCACAATTAATATCGTAACAAAACAATTTTTTTCCTTCATGTATTTTGTTGTTTTAAAAATACAATTATAAATTGTAGGTCAACTATTTTTCTGGACTTAGGGTGGTTAGAGTATCCGACTCATAATCTCTGGGTCGTGAGTTTAAATCCTGCTTTTGCAGATGATGATTTTCCTTTTTTTTTTTTTTTTTAAATGTTGATTTCAAGTCAAAAGATTTTCCTCTACGAAAATCATTCTTCTGTGGCCTACTGGTTAGAGTGCTCGACTCCGACGATTGCAACCCCGGTTCGATTCCCAGCGGAGGCAAGAAACCTGATTTGTAAGTTTAAGTATCTGTGAAATGTAAGTGTCTATAAATAACTTCAATATAAATTAATATAACAAGTTAAATTAAAAATAAAAATAGTTAAAAAAATAAATTTAAAAAAACTACAATATTTTTCGGGTAAAATACTATTTTGTAGGTCATCTACTATTTTTTAGGTAATCTACTATTTTTTGGGTCATTTTCTATTATTTATTGGTTGGGGCAGTTTTCACTATTAAATCGTTGATTTTACATAGTTTTTTTTTTTGTGTGCAAGTGGGCAATAGTCACTGCGCCTCGGAACGGGTCACTGCTACATCTTCTTCAAATCCAGAAGCGTGGGGATCACGAGTGCTGCGGAAACTAACATCGGAGTATTGTTCGCTTGTCAGAAGGTGTCCTTATGTCCGATCTTCTCCGCGGCTTTGGTGATATTGGCGGCGGTGTCCGACTCTTCAGATCCTTGCTGTGCTTATCGAGGACAGTAGAAAAGTACAACGGATCCTGGTCTCCTGGTCGCAGGGGACTCCGGGGGCAGATGCCCGAAGCCCATGGGAAAGTCCTCCTCCCGCGGAGCTAGTGGCTTCCGTCGGTATGAGACCAGAATAGATTCTGCCTCCTTTCTCTATCCGGCTACGGTCTTTTATACCAGTATAGAGCTTTTTATCGACCCCGTGATAGGTTGGGTTAATTAAGTGTTCCCACCTATGATTTCCCCTATCGGTAGTGTCAATGCCCGACTGGTGCACTTTGCCAGCTACTGGTGTAGGGTTACAATCGTTGTTCTGACCGTATGCCATTCAAAAGATCGTCAAGTTGCACATTCCTTTGCTTGTTTTTCGGTGAGTCAACGTGTCAATTGTGCCCCTCCCTTTGCCTTAAGATTCGTGGTTGTTTCTAAGTGAATCTTTCTCCATCAAATAAATTGAGGGAGAGGGCGTACGTAACAATATTTTTTCTAAAAGGTAAGGCGAGTTGCCTTTGGCTTAAAAAGTATGACGATTTTCTAATATTCAGGGGGATTTTTTTTCTGAGTGTACGGCACTGCGCTTGAGTAGATGGGTCTGCCGAGGAACAGTGATATTTCGCACGAGGCCTGTTCCCGGAGGTCAGAAAGAAGAACCACGGAGTTATAAGATGTGTTGATAACTGATTTATTCTGAAGTTGGTACAAGCTTATATACTACTTGGATAACACGGAAGTCAAATGTAAAGACTATTGGAATGGGTTGTATTCTGGAGTAGGTCAGTATGTTTTGATTATGGTAGCAGTTAGCGTAGTTGGGTCGGCTGACACTGCATAATGTGCTGACTGCTTGGTGGGTCAGCGAGACATCGAGTCAGCCGTTGACACTGACTATGTAGAATATGCTGATCAGTACTTATTACCAGCCGTGGGTGCAACTGGGCGCCTGGTACTGTTATCAATTTGGATACTGCTTGATTTGTTGGTGCTAGTCATGTTTAGCAACATTGTGTATGAACAACTATGTTTATACGATGAGATTCAGAAATAACCCCTGTTTATACGACAACCGAGAATTCATGCTTTCGTTCACTCTCAGCTGATAAAGATGCCGGACCGGTAAAAAAGGTAACCTTCAATACCTCTGAGTAGAGAAATAGCCTATGAAGGGCTTTTAATTTCTAGCGATCTGGCAACGTTGATAATTTTTAACAGAGTTACCAGAGCTGGGCACCACCAATTCACGCTTTGAGGCTGAAATCATATACTATGTTTATACGATGAGATTCACGCTTTCTTGAAAGCGCGATCTAGAAATAACCCCTGTTTATACGACAACCGAGAATTCATGCTTTTGTTCACTCTCAGCTGATAAAGATGCCGGACCGGTAAAAAAAGGTAACCTTCAATACCTCTGAGTAGAGAAATACCCTATGAAGGGCTTTTAATTTCTAGCGATCTGGCAACGTTGCTAATTTTTAACAGAGTTACCAGAGTTGGGCACCACCAATTCATGCTTTGAGGCTGAAATCATAGTCAACTTTCGTGTGTTGCCGAATTCACGAAATGGCGTTTATACAGACACGAATCGGAAGAAAGCGTGAAATGATAGCGTGAATTCGGCATCGTATAAACACAGTATATAAGGGCAAGAGCGCACAGTGGGGTAACAGAGGGGTCATTCCACGTGAAACGTGACAGGCCAATTTGGGTCAAATCTCAGAATCAAGCGAAACTTTTTTTTTCGATAGAGGATTGAAATATAAGGATCGGTTTTTTTTTTTTTTTTTAACTCTTATCGTTTATTTTTAAAAAATATTTTTTTAATTAAGCTCCGATTTTTAAGATATGCAGCACTTGAGACTCGTTTAAGTTATTTTAATAATTCCAACGCCACTTTGTGGCATATCATAATATCTTTCAGAAAAATATTTTTAAAAATTTTTAATTTTAAAATTAAGTATTTTTTAAGAAAATTTAAAATTAGAAAACTTCTGTACGCCGGAATACACGCGGTTTCCGAATAAAAAAATTATCCCCATATTACTTCATCAATTCTTCACAAAGTGGTAAAATAAAATTTTTGTAATCGCAAGACGTACTAGTAAAGACAGCGATTTTAGTTTAGCGACTTTGCATCAAGCAACAACAGCGCAACGTGTAAGAAGAGAACAGCAATACGTGCGCGTCAGAGCAGGAATAGTGCTTTTTCTTTCTTACACGTTGCGCTGTAGTTGCTTGATGCAAAGTCGCTAAACTAAAATCGCTGTCTTTACTAGTACGTCTTGCGATTACAAAAATTTTATTTTACCACTTTGTGAAGAATTGATGAAGCAATATGGGGATAATTTTTTTATTCGGAAACCGCGTGTATTCCGGCGTACAGAAATTTTCTAATTTTAAATTTTCTTAAAAAATACTTAATTTTAAATTTAAAAATTTTTAAAAATATTTTTCTGAAAGATATTATGATATGCCACAAAGTGGCGTTGGAATTATTAAAATAACTTAAACGAGTCTCAAGTGCTGCATATCTTAAAAATCGGAGCTTAATTAAAAAAATATTTTTTAAAAATAAACGGTTAGGGGTAAAAAAAAAAAAAAAACTGATCCTTATATTTCAATCCTCTATCGAAAAAAAAAGTTTCGCTTGATTCTGAGATTTGACCCAAATTGGCCTGTCACGTTTCACGTGGAATGACCCAGAGGCCAAAAGTGCGAATCAAATCAACCAAGCATGATACGATGCCCAAAAAAACTTTTTCCAACAAGTTTCAAAATTTTATAAAGAAACCGGATGTATTTAAAAAATATTTATTAAATAACAACATTTCCTATGTTGTCCAACAATTTTCGATTCATGTTTTTATTTTCCTAATACTTTATTTACACTAAAATTATTAAACAATCTTAAAAATCTGTGTCCGTATCTGCATCTTCGTCCGTATGCATTTTCGTCTGCATATGAATCTTCTTCTGAGGGCTTCAATAAGTCTAAGGCCTCTTTAGGTATTTTAGTGAATTTCTCCTTGTCTAAATCCGATATAGAGGTTATTATTGGATCAGAACTTATGAGTAGCCTTTTAAAAAAGTCTTCGTTTTGTTTTTCTCGACTGATTTTTCGAGAAAATTGCTTCTGATACTATACTATGGGTTTTTCTCTAAAAAAAGATAAGCTGTCTGATGTGCAAACAAACGAAACTTGATAACATCTATTTCCTGCAATCATTATAGTATGCATTCTTTTAATCAGGTCTATGTCTATATCAGTTATGTTAGCAGAAAGTTCAGCATTCTTAAAAAACCTTCGAGCTGTATTGTTATCATTAAAATTTTCGTCACCTGGCTTGGGTTGATCCACTATTAGTGCCATCTGATTTGTATACTCAAAAAAAAAAACTTGGTAAAATCAACTGTAATAATTGTCAATCAGTCCCCAACTGCAAAAAATAGTCAATTCTACTAAGTAAATAGTTACTTTCACAACAACAAATACACACAATTAGCAAAGACACACACCTATATCCGTCACATTATTGACAATTTTTTGTAGTTGGTGTCTTTTTGACAATTTTTTTTTTGTGTGTACAACCGCATATATAGCACCTTTGTGTGGAAGTCGTTTCCGTCAATGCGTTACACTCTTTGCCATCTATCATTGATAGGATTGTTTCATGAGATACTTCGATGATTCTGTTTTATAGGTGTTTAATTTCGTAAATCACTCTTTCATGTTCCTTGTTTGAAACAGCGGAATTTTCTTTGATAAACTCAATTTTTAAAGGTCGACAGAATCTAGTAGAGGAAGGTCGAGGGTTTTGCCAGATTGTTTGACCCTGACTTGATAATTTCAAGGGTACAAGTGATGTTATAAGTACATTAGCATCTTAGGCAGGAGAAGCAAATGATTGCTTGTATGGTGTATGACTTAAGCTACCATTAAAACCCCACTTGCTATACAAACGAAAAAGCTTGAAATCCACATCTGATAAAGATGGAATCATTTGCTCATTCAGTAATACCAACCTCAAAGAGGTGTGGTCAAGAAGCCCTTGTAGAGTAACCTCCGCTGAAATTTCAGTAATTATACCCGTTACTCGTAGAGTAAAAGGGTATATTGTATTCGTGCAAAAGTATGTAACAGCTAGAAGGAAGCGTTTCCGACCCCATAAAGTATATATATTCTTGATCAGGATCACTAGCCGAGTCGATCTAGCCATGTCCGTCTGTCCGTCTGTCCGTCTGTCCGTCTGTCTGTCTGTATGAACGCTGTGATCTCGGAAACTACAAAAGCTTGAAAGTTGGGATTACCAACACATATTCTTGGGCTTCCTACGCAGCGCAAGTTTATTTCAGCCGAGCGCCACGCCCCCTCTAACGCCCACAATCACCCATAATCGCCCACAAACTATACTTAAATGTGTCTGTCGCCCACATTTTTAAAGATTTCGGATAAGTATAAATGCAATTCTATTGTGTTTAGTTATACCTATCAAAATGTAGAAGACATTTTTTAAATCGGACCATTCGTTAAAAAGTTAGGCCTGATCAAAGTTTATACATATCTCCATCTCCCTCGCACTCCCTTTAGCCGAGTGACGGGTATTAGATAGTCGGGACACCAACCCGACTATAGCGTTCTCTCTTGTTTTGATTGAGTTTTCGAGTGGGTAGCAATCTCGTTTGGCATGTTGAACAGTTAACAACCACAACGATAACAATTCTCACGGAAATCTTTCTGGGGCCGAAACTCAAATGAAATTGTATTGATGTCTTGCTAGACTAGCATTTATAAAAAGAGCTAAAGCCTTTTTATTTGGAATTTTCGTCACAGTTTTAGCATTATCTACTAATTTTCTTAAGGATTTGGATCTTGTTGGTGATGAATTTCCAAGCTCGGCAACAAACTTTGATGCTTCTACATTACCAACTTCTTTTAATTTCGTTTCTGTCGTAAATAAAAGCATATATGCTTTATATAGGTAAAAAGGAGTTGCTCCTTAATTCCATAGTTTTTTTGTATTCTAAACGAATGTTACAACTTTCAAAAGCAACTTCTTGACGACCTCGTTTCTTTTGTTTCTAAATACAATTGAAGCGTTTAGCCAATTATCATTGGCCTTCAAGAATTGGGGCGGTAACCTGCGTGACTTTTTCCACCTCAGCTGTAGATCTCTTAAGAATCGTGTGGTTTTTGTTTTAGAATCGGGGTTTAATTCATTG